>CAHIKZ030003108.1:1382500-1582500 GCA_903632075.3 Acanthosepion pharaonis | reverse complement strand
ATGCATAACATAATCTAATCTGAAATTGTTTCAATATGAATGAGGTAATTTTTATAAAGTTTTCCCTAGATTGATAGGAATGTTTATAAAGTGTATATATATATATGAGTTAAAGATTAAATGCAGATCAGAATCTGACTGGATGATAAAATAAAGAACAAATAGGAAGTGTATATCAATCTATCTGGTTTCACTTTTATTAAAGTTTTGTTTGAAATTGAGAGAAAAGACAAAAAGACAGAAATAATGGTATTTTCAATTTTGTTTGGTTTTCATTCGTCAGACGTGTATTAGATGCATTAAAACCATAGATAATTCTATATGTATGTTAGATTCTTTAAGAATGGTAACTTTGAATTCCCTAATGCTACCCTAATTAAAAAAGGAACACATTTATTTAAAGAGAAAATACATTGAAAACTTAATAACATTATTAGCAACTATAAACACATGCCTAAAACATTACATCGCCATCTTTTTTTGAACCTATTTTTAAATAATCTAACTTATATATTAGATAATACAAAGAATACATGCTTAAAAAGATCAGCCATAAGTTTGTGATGGGACATCACACTGTGCTGGCTTAACTGCACAAAGGTGAAGACATTAAAACTTTCACTAGTGTGTGTGTGTGAGTATATGTATGTGTGTGTGTATGTATATATATATATATATATATATATAACATGCATGTGTGTGTATATACATATATAATGTTTGTGTGTGTGTGTATATATATATATATATATATATATATAATGTGCACATGTGTGTTTGTACATATGTGTTATATGAGTGTATATATATATGTGTGTGTTGTGTGTGTATATATATATATACACACACATTTATATATATATATATATATATATATATATATATATATAAATATGTTGTGTGTGTTTTATATATATGTGTGTGTGTGTGTGTATATATATATATTTATATAAATATGTGTTGTGTGTATATATATATATATATAAATATATATGTATATAAATTGTGTTGTATATATATATATATATATATATATATATATATATGTATGTGTGTTGTGTCTGTGTGACTATATATATATATATATATATATATACACATATCTATGTGTATGTGTTGTGTGTACACAATAAATATATAGTAAGAGAAAAGAAATGATTCTATTTAATAGCCAAAATTTTGCCTAAAAAAATATATCTATATATATATATATATATATATATATTTTGAATGAAAAATTAAAAAGACCTTTTAATAGGTGGAGAAGTGAAGGAGATCTCCAAAATCTTAAGACTTCCTCTGCTGTAAATTTGGGTTCTTTTCGACAATGACTATTTGTTATTGTGGGCATGGACATTAACTTTTTATCTAACTGTACAGAGCTGTTTGTAACTTTGTGGCCTAATTCACAGAACCTACCATGGAGACTGCCATTGGTACTAACAATGTCTGTGTTTGTTCCTTGAGCCTTGCAAATGGCTGGCATCATAAAAGACAGGAAAGGTGGAAGTGTTTGGTGCTATTCAGATACAAAAACTATAAACCTGTCCTTTTTCTGCTCTGAGTGTCATTCATTGGATCAAAGTGACCAATGAATTGGCCTAGATATAACTCGGCAACAATTTTGATCTTTTTAGTCTTATTATTTATTATCTCTGGCTTTCTTGCCATATTACAATGGACGTGTTGATCCCTACTGGACGTGTTTCCTTCTGTTTTCTATCTTCTTTTATCTCTGCTATGAATAGGCAGAAAAAATACCCTCCATACACATGTACATTTTATTCAGTTCAGGTTGATAGGAATCAGCAAAAGCTCTTTGAATATTAGCCACTTGTTAACTGGAAAACACTCTGCCATATTTTGTCTCCAGCTTTCAATAGCTCAAAAAAAAAATACACTGATAGTTTTATTCAGTAGATGTTTATGAAACCCATGATATGACAGACAGGATTTATTAAACAAATTCACCAAAACTTGCATTCCTTCTATAATGACATATACAGACATGTAGCAAATGTAGCAGTGTTTTACTAGAGCAAAGTATTGGAAATGATTTTACTATACAAATGCATTGTAGATGATTTGAATATTAGCTGTTTATGGAGCCCTTGATAGTGGGATATATTAAAGAAATAAATTAAAACTTTTATTCCCTCTAATGATTCCATATATAGTGACATAGCAAATGTAGCAGTGTTTTACTATAGCAATGTATTGAAAATGATTTTACTATAGGAATGCATTGCATATTATTTAAATACTAGCTGTTTATAGAGCCCTTGATATAAAAGCCAAATCTAAACATTTTTTTATTGCACTGACATTATACCAACTTAGAGTGCTCCAATGATCTTTCATCATTTTCTCTATTAGCAAAATAAAAAAAATTTAATAAGGAGAAAGAAATTTCATGATTAAACACTTAATTTTGAATTTTTTTCTTTTAACTAAACTCTATTTTAGAAAGTTTTAGAATCTTACCTGTGGATTGTACATTTAGAACTGAAACAAATAGTGATTGTCAATATCAGGAAGTAATGGACATGTTACTGACAGGATAGGGCTATTATAATATGCAATTAGTAAAAGGGATATCAGAAACTGGAATCAGTGATTCAAGTTCAAATTTTTACCCTTTAGAAAAAGCATGAATCCATCTCTTCTGTATCAAGCTGTAGGTTAAATAACAAAAGGTAAATTTCTATCAGTTTGATGTGTTATCATTTTCTGTTGATAAAGCTGAATGCTTTGCTCATAAATTCTCCTCAAACTCTTGACTCATCTAGAGTATCACTGCCTAATTTCTCACTTAGAACTGACTAGCAGTAGAGCCCGGCGTTGCCTGGGGATGTAACAGTAAGAGATAGATCAAGTATTGACCATCATAAAGACTGAAAAATAAAATTGACAAAGATTATTGTTTAAGGTTGACGGACACGCATGTCTTAATTAGTTTTTTTTTGTTTTTTTTTTTACGAATTGGTCAAACCCAAACTCAAACAAAAACATTGTTTTCAATCATTATGAGTCTACTGATTGTATAGAATTTTATTATAAACAATTGCCTTGTAAATGGAATTTTTAAAGCATTCCGAATGTAAAAATAAAGAAAAAAGTGTGCAAGACAATAAGAAACACTACCTGCCAAAAAAAAAATGAACTTTTGTTGAAATCTATTGAAAAATGTAGGAAATCCGATCCCATATATAAATGAACACACATACACACACACATACACAAACAACCTGGGTTTTATAAGTATAACTCGATATGAGTTGTCCCCCTTTCATTCTCATGACAGCGATGCCTCTTAATCGTGTTTTCAAATTGATTTTGTGCAAAAACAATTGTGTTTTTCCAATTTTTGGCACTGTCAGAACCATCACAAGGTAATTTTACATAGTCCTGTGAAGTTTTGTTGAAATCGGTTGAAAAATGTAGGAAATCCGATCCAATATATAAACGTTACAGACACACACACACACACAACCTAGGTTTTATAATAAGTATGATTTACTGTTGAGTGATATGAATATAACCCCATCCATTTTTTCTACTATCATCTCTAACGTTGATCCACACAAAGTATGTGAATTCAATGGTATCCCTGTAATAGACATTAAGAAGTGTGCTCTCAAACTGGTTCCTGTTCTCTCTAAACTGTATAATAAATGCCTTACTGCTTCTTGCTTTCTTGCCTGCTGGAAGTCATAATCTGTTGTTCTAGTTTTTAAGAGGTCTGGTGAGCCAATCAACCTATACAACTATGGGCCTATTAGATTTCTACCTCTCTTTGGGAACCTCCTAGAGGCCCTAAGCAATGCTAAATTGGTTCACCATCTCTCAATGCAGGGCCTTTTCTCATACAAGCAATACAGCATTCATTTCTCCAGGTCAATTGCTGATGTACTGACAATAATTGCAGAAAGAGTCTATCATGCTCTAGACAAAAACTGTGAAGCTGAGGTTGTAACATTGGACATATCAAAAGCCGTTGACAGGGTCTAACATTTAGTTCTTCTTCAAAGCATGAAAAGTTACAGTGTCTCTGGACAAATTTTTGAAATGATCCAGTCTTTCCTATCAAATCGTGAAATGAAAGTTATTCTGAATGGCCACTCATCTATATCCTTTCCTATCAATGTAGGTGTCCCCCAGGGCTCCATCTTTTCATTAACAACCTTCCTGGTGGCATCTGCTCTCAACTTGGTACCTATGCTGATGACAAAACCATTTACACCTGCCTCGATAGTAAGGCTGATTGGTCAGACAAGGTCAAAATGGCAGCTGATGTCCAAACCAACCTCAAGAACATTGCTAACTGGGATAAAAGATGGCTAAACTAAACTTCTCTCCATTAATCATCTGAAAGAGCCTTCTCTTCCTTCCATCAGTATGATTGATGCTAACTTCCAGGAAAGTGGCCCTTAGCACCTTCTAGGACTAACGTTTTCAGCTGACATAAAGTGGAAAGAAAATATTAAACCCATTGCTAGGTCAGCTGCTGAGAAAGTCAGTTCACTGTGCTGGGTGAGACAATTCTTCTCTCCAGAATCTATCTTGCATATCTATAAGTCTACCATTTGCTTAGAATATTGCTGCCACATATGGTCTAGCGCCCATGCTATTTACCTTGAGCTCTTTGATCAGATCCAAAGAAGAATCAGCAATATTATTGGTCCTGATCTTGTGGTTCAGCTTCAGTCACTTGCCCACTGCCACAAGGTTGCCTCTCTCTGCCTTTTCTATAAATACTTTCATGGTAATTGTTTGAATGAGCTCTTCACTATGGTAACTAGACTTTATGAATTTAAGAACAGTACTAGACTGGCATCAACATCTCACCAATTTGCAGTTGAGCTGGCTAGATGTAACTGTAAGCTCTATGCTAACAGTTTCTTTTCTCACACTTCTCACTTGTGGAACTCCATTCCAACTCCATGCTTTCCAGCCAACTTTTATCTGAAAAAAATCAAATGCAATGTCAATTGCTATCTGCTGTCCTCCTGGTTAGTCTTTTCTCTTTCTACCTGTTATTAATGTTTTTGTTCTTAATTCCTCCACACCTTGTAGCACCTTTTATCTTAGTGTCTGTACTGCTTTGCATGGGGTGATACTGACTAAAAACAAAAAAAACATCTTGGTTCTCTAGTCTTGGATGGCAACCAGTGTAAATGAAGAATTTCTCTGAAGACAGTTGGAAACCACTCCAATATGGTTCCCACAAAGTCTGGGTAAATCAAAGATAAAAAAAAATGCTGTAGAGAACCATCTTTTCCATCTCAAAAGAACAGGACATTTAAAATATACATTGCTATTGCTAATACTTTTATTATAGGATTGCACTGAAAATGATTTTATTATATTTATGCACTAATAATGGTTTTATTATAGATATGCACTGAAAATGATTTTATTATAGAATACACTGAAAATAATTTTGTTATATAATGAACTGAAAATGGTTTTATTATAGGATTGCACTAAAAATAATTTTGTTACAGAAATGCATTGAAAATGGTTTTATTATAGTATTGCACTGAAAATTGTTTTATTATAAAAATGCACTAAAATTCAGGTAAAAATGATTATCAGTAATCAGGAATTACTTCCTAGTTTTACTAACAGAAGAGTTATTATTTTTTAATCATAATTAGCAATATCATAATTTAGAAATACATTATAATATTTTGCTATAGAAATACATTTTAAATGATTTTATTATAGAACTACATCACAAATGAAAAGGGGGATTATCAGTGGCCAGGATCTAATGCAAATCTTGATGGAGCTATTGCATGCCAAATGTAAATGCGTTGCTAATGATTTTGGAAAGTACATTGAAAATAAGGAAGAAGAGATTATCAATGGTCAGTTGTTACTAATAAAAGAAAAATGCTCTTCTATGTATAATTTATCTTGCTTTTTATCTTTCAAAATCCTTCTTCTCTTTTGTTTGTGAATTTGTCAGAGGTCACAAAAGAACAGACTTTTTTCTGGATATTGTTATCTTTCAAATATATTTCTTTATTTTGTTTGCAAGTTTTAAGAGGCAAAAAGAGGATGGTCCTGTTCACCTTTTAAGTGCATTCCACAAACTTTTCTGGTTCTGAAGAATAATAAAAACAAATTCTCATTTTAACCTACTAAGGGGCTACTCCTTTTTATGAATTGTTCCATTTAATTGGATTCCTCTGTACATTCTCTTGCAAGTTTGCATAAGAATCACCAAAAAACATTCCCAACATAGATAATTTTTTATTCTAACCATAGAGTGGATTCTGCTTAAATGAAACCAATTTTGACCACAAGTTTTAGTCCTTATAGAGTCATTTCTTTTAAATATGTTTGCATAAAAGGGATAAAATATTACATCTGTTGGATTCTGCCATTACATATTTGGTCCCTACTAAAGAGTTATTCCTTTTTACCGATGTTTCATTTAACTGGAATCCTTTGCAAATTTACATAAGAATCATCAAAAGACCATTTACAAAATATCTGATGGTTCTTATGAAATAAAAAAAAAAATGAAATCTCAGTTGGTTTGTGATAAAAGGACTTTTCACTATCGATCTGTAGAATTAAAAAGGTTGCTATTTTGTAAGAAATGAAGAAAAAGTGATTATGGTTTACGAAATATTTCTTAATGCAACAGATGAAAATGGAGGAAGTTGATACTATCTGAATCAAAGTGTATTGTAAAGGTACTTGAGATTTTGCCATTTTACATGGACATCATCATGTGCTGTCTATCTTAAAAGATGTTCTTTTCCAGGTTCTTCTTATCAGAAATTCTTTATTTACTCATGTTGGAAATATTTTTACTGTCTACTCTGTCAGTTGTATTTCTATATCTGTACAAAGTTAAATGTTTATATTTGGTTAAAGATTTAAAAGTTATGCCTTTTCGAAGAGAATGAACATAAAAATTAACTTTGGTGGTGTTCTTGAAATATTAAACCATTTTTGAGCTCTACCCAACTACCCCATTACCACTAGGTTACCATTAGCTTTTCCTTTTTTTTTTTCTTGTTTCAATTGATAAGAAGTATTTCCTTTTTTGTTAGATGCTAATTATTTTTCTGTCTTGGGTATGATAAACTACATCCGCGTCCTGGGTAAGATGATAAACTATGTCCAGCAGCAAGGCCTCTGATCAGGAGGTTTTGAGGAGTGTGGAACTACCTCTTAATTGCTGGTGTTCCCAGGGCCACCTTGACCTGGGGTGGTAGCACCTGTTAGGGTCCCAGCTATGGGCAAATAGTTAACTCCGAAACTGGGGTCAAAACACTATGAAAGTGTAAAAATAGGTTTTAATACCAGAAATACTTGTAAAAAATTTATTACCAGCAATAAAACTATTACCAACAATGTTTTTGAAAAATAAAATATTACCAGCAATATATTTTTGAGGAAAAAATATGACCAGAAATAAATTTTTGACAAAACAAAATATTACCAGCAATAAAAAATTTATCGGCATTAAATAACCCATTGAGGTTGATATGCCATAAAACAAACCAAACCAAGCCTAATTATTTTCATTGGTAAAATAATAAAGGAAAAAATGTACCCCATATAAGTATCAGTATGCAAAAAAAAAAAAAAAAAAAATTCTTTTGTTTGTTTACTGGATAGATAAATTAAATTATGCTTGACAATACATGACCCATATAATTGTTAATGGTCCAAAAAATATTTGACTTATTTTATTATCTCTATACTTTCTAGTGTTGAATCACAATTGTCCTTTTGAACTGAAGTTCTAAAATTAGACCTAACACTTAATTCTGACATTGATTTAATATGCAAAAAATCCAAGATGCCTATTTACATTAGCTGACACTCTGAAAGCCAAACAACAATAAACCATTTGTAACAAAAAATGTTTATCTGATTCTGGGATAGTTCCACATGGAGATAGCACCCTGTGAGAATCTAACTCTCTATATCAATGATTTGTTTAACAGCCTTCTTTCTTTTTATGTGCCATATCCTTTCAGGACATAGGGGATCATGGCCCTCCAATCCCTCCTATCCCTTGTGGCTCTCAACAGGTTTTGCATTTCTACCAACTCCCCCAGGCCACGCTCCACCATCCAGCTCCCCAATCCTGCCATGTATGTCATGTGCTGCTTTCCCTTGTTTCTTTTTCCCTCTATTTTGTCCGTGAGTATCAGATTCTCTAGGCCCTTCTTTCTCATCACGTCCCAGAAATTTCATATGCCTCTTGCTTATGTTAAGCATAAGCTTCCTCCTTGTTTGCATCCTCTCCAAGACCTCATCATTGCTCATTTTCTCAGTTCATGATATCCTCAGCATCCTTCTGTAGAACCACATCTCCGCCACCTTGAGTCTCTTCTTCATCTTTGAGGATACCGTCCAACATTTGCTGCTGTATAGGAGGACAAATGTCACATAGCAGCTCAGTACTCTTTTCTTTGTCTCCATAGAAATCCTAGGTTTCCTCAACATTATTCCATGCCAAGGTACCCAAGAAGGCAGATTTTATAACAAAGAATTAGTCTTAATATTTCCTTGGGTGTTTATCTTATGAATAAAATTGATAGATTTGGACAAGTAAAAGAAATAAAAGAAAGTAGAGGCCAGTTCATTTCATTGCAAGACAGAATCTCTTGGAGAATTTGGGATTTGTGCCATTGTCATTGATGTTCATTCCTCTTTTTTCTCCTCATGAGTAGAGAAAGACATTGTTCATATAACTACTGAGCTTAATCAAAAAACATGAAGTTTCTAGGTTAATAACCCCAGCAGAATTAATTTAACTTTGTTATTTGGATGCATATCCTGCTGGTGTCACTTTAACCTTTTCTTTTTCCAGGCACCTAAACCTTAGTGATAAACTATAATTTTTGGAAAGTGAAAATTTTGCTGAAATATATCAAGAAAATTTTGAATCCAAAATCAAGACTTAAAAACTTAGAGTAAAATAATCACAATATATTGGAGTTTGGGGAGGAGGAGGAGTCAGTTTAAACTAATGCCAGCAGGATACAGAGTTGAGATAATTAATATTTTGTAGGATGTTTATTTTATGAAGAAGATTTTGGTAGATGACAAAAACTAAATCATATGGATAAGGACAAAAACTAAATCATATGGATGAGGAAATACAGAAACTAAATCATATGGATAAGGAAATACAGCCTAAAGACCAGTTCATTTCAGTATAACATGAAATCTCTTAGGGGATATTAATTTTGGGCTTGTACCATTGTCATGGATGTTCTACCAGGGTACGTGGGTACATTAAATATCTTAGGGAATTCAATGTCCTTTCCTTGTGTCATGTTCATAAAAAAATACATAAATAAAAAATTAATTATACTGTTATGGTGTTGCATCTATAAAAAAAGTAAATAAATAAAAATTAATTATGCTATCAAAAATAATTATAATTAATTCCCACTTTCTAAAGTAGTGAGAATCAACTCCACTTTTCTCTTCTCCACATACAAACACGTGACTATCAAACTATCAGACAAGCAGTCAACACAGACAGGCTGTCAACACATGCATCAATGAAAATTTTGACTCCTTCTCCTTTTTCAGGCCATAATAGTAACATTTATCTCTTAACATTCAACAAAAATTTGATGTAAGAAAACCCCAGACACTTCTTGTATTAAATTATCTGGACATTTATTACACACATCTATAAAAAAAAAAAAAAACAGAAAGACACTTTACTTATTCTTCATTTTATCATTCTGCCAGATTCCAATCCATATTTGATCTACATTTGACCTCAAACTAACAATTTACTCAGTATTAATGTGTCTCTTATGTCTCCAACATCACATAACAACCAGATAATAAATAATAATCATTTTGTTATTTCCATATCTTGCTGCTTCTCATTTTTACGTGTATTTTTGTATATACAAATGTTAGGAGATTTATAATTATTTGCTGTAACTTGCATAGTGAATTACCCCTAAGAATGTTGGAGGAAAAGGTCTTTGTCATGAGAGGATGCTTAACAGGAAAAAAAAACTTTGCGTGAAAAATTTTGACTCTTGGGCAGACTGAATCTATCAAAACAAAAATTTTAAATTAACTCAACTTTCATATTAAAACAGAAATATCTCCCATTAAACAAATCACTAAATAATCCTAAAAGAGTTTAAATACCATTTAAGGAAACAATAAAAACAAATACTGGTATTTCCTAGCGAAACAAAAACTCTTGGAGAATATAAATTGTGACTTCTTCCATTGTGTATGTTCTCTAACCCAAGATGTGAGCAAAATGAAGCAAAGATTTAAATATCTATGAAGTATTTTAACAGAGGATAAAAAATGTGACACTGAAATCTGAAGGTGCATTGAATTAGCAAAAGATGCCTTCCAAAAGATAAGCAAAGTATTAAGAAACAGAAAAACTTTGTCAGAAACAAAGAAAACAGTTGTAAATTGTTATAGCAGTGAATGCTGGACAATCATCTCAAAGATGAACAAGCAACAGAAAAGTCATTCTACAGAAGGATGCTGAGGATAGCATGAACCAAATATGTGAGCAATGACAAAGTTTTAGAGAAAATGGAAACAAAAAGGAAACTTGTACATCAGGAAGTAGGAGCTAAAATTTCCAGGGCACCTAATGAGGAAAGAGGGCTTATAGAATTTAACACTCAAAGTACATATTGATGGCAAGGACGACAGAAAAGCAGCAAATAATCTACCTCATGAGTGTATGTAAATGATTGGCAGACACAGGGATTAGGAGGGATAGCATAAAAGACAAAACTTAATATGAGCTACAAAGAACTGAAAATTGCAGAGAGCCATGTTCCCTTGACATAGCACATAGAAGAATAAAACTTCTTTTTTATAAAATAGACAGTATTGTGGACTTACAACATTATAATCTTCCTTTCACAATAATTATAAAGATACTTGCAACCTTGTAAAATTGAAAAAAATCTATATTATATAAATACTGAGTGCTCTTTTCTCATTTACACTGTTTACTTTCACACTATTATCCTCATCTTATTTGTTGTTATCACAACATTTCGGCTGTTATGCTCTCCAAGTAATAAGTTGTAGGATATCAGGACTAGACAAGATATCCCTAGACATGGGACAGTGAAATGAGAACAGTTTACCCCATAGATTAAACAAAGGGTTTCAATTCAGAACTCCTCATAGGATCAATATACACCTGATGAAGACTGAAGGTCACAATGGCCAAAATATTATGATTCCAACAACAAAGATGAGGACAATAGTCTGAATATAAACTGTTTAAATAATAACTGTTAATCCCGGAAGTTCAGACAGAAAATGCTCTTTTCTTGTCTGTCTGTATTTCTCATCCACAACTCTTTTTTTTATTATCTCCCCTGTGGGATGTTAACAACGATCTCCTAAATAGATTGCTTGTTAATCAGCTAACATATCTATGGCATTTTATGACCTGGCTATGTTAAAATATTCAGTTGTATGCTGTGTATTTTATGCTTTTTTATCATATCATATTGATTTACTTTCACCAAAGATTATGATTAAAAACTACAGGGACTGATCAGTGTTTAATCTCTTTTTCCTCCAGATGAATCAGATTTCATGACTGCCATTAATCTCGTATTAGAAGATTAAATCTAAGATCTCTCAGGCACCTCTACAATACTCATCCAACTTATTCCAGATATTGTTTCAGCTGGTAAATGTTTTTAATACAAGTGTTCCTTAAATGTTGAAAATTTAATGGCTACCATGGATAATTGCTTTAATCATGTTTTATATGTCAAGCTGTAAGTTTACTGTTCTTACTAGTTAAAGAACCTTTCTCAGACTAATATTTGGACTAATTTAGTTTGGATAAACTATAAGTAAGGATTCTAACTATTCTGATACATTAGAGGGAAAAGCGTTCTTCTTGCCTCTGGTCTTGTGTGCTAAGCATATGGCTACACTTGCTACTTCAGCTATTAAGCTGTCTAAAACTATTTTGGACCTCAATTCAATCTTTGAAAAAAAAAAAAAATGAAAAAAAAATTGTGATATTTTCTTTTGTTCAAGAGAGTTCTAAATTGATAATGTCTACAAAGAAGCTTCCTTAATTAGAACGAATGCTCCGTTAAAAGAAATTGAAAGTGTGGTGGTGGTGGAGTTAGGCGGAGGGGTGGTGAAGGAAACGGTATGAAGAGAACAATGACACAAAAGCAGGAGATGAATTTTTCAAGTTCTTTGTAGGTTCCCCCCCATCCCCCCCTCACCGTCTCTCTCTCATTCACCATACCTGTAATGGTCCAAAGGGACATGGAGAATTTCGCTGTGAGCAAGAATGGAGATTTTATTGGGAAGATTATAAAACATGTATTATGTCTTAAATACCCCAATTTCTGCCACAACTGACCAAGCCTTGAAAAAAAAAAAAAAAATTTTTTTAAAACTTGTCCTTTGTTAAGGGAAAATTATCAGATATGCAATATTGTTATTTCTGTGGGATGTCAACACTATAAATGTTCGATCACTTCCCCACTGCATAACATAGCTTCCCTCGGCCTTTTCTATAAATACTTTCATGGTAATTGCTCCAGTGAACTTTCCTCTATGCTACCTGTGATTCATGATTTTAAGCACAGTACTAGATTGATGACAAGTTTTCATCATTGCTAAAATATTTATCAGGCATCAAGAAATATTAGCCATTTTTCTTATAAGGAAACATTCAGTATTAATTGAACAAATAGCCAGTTCTGTTGTCAGTTGAATTTCATAAAATTTTTCAGCAAAATAGGTTTCTCCACTCCATTGACTAATATTGCCTTTTCTAGTACAAAGGTGGGTTTCCATCCTAACCTTTTGTTTGAAGTAGTGTGGAACTTTAATATATTGATTTTGCCATTATTTTCTCTTTGAGTTATATGTGCTATCCATTTTAGTTGTTGCCGCTGTTGAATATCTTCAAGTGACGTGGGTTCTTTCATTTGGTACAGTTCTTTGGGATTCTGTAGCACCAGTCCTTGTGGACTGGTGGTACTGGATGGTTCCCTCTAAGACCTACAGGCTTCAAAAACCATTTATAATCACTGATCTGAGTAAGTATTTGTATTTGGCTAATAGCTTAGATATTTCTGAATGGGTTTCACACCATACATGATATCCAGATGAAAGTCTTGACCTAGGAAGTTTGTTTAAGATAATGTTTTGGTTTTGTAGAAATATGTAGTATTTGCTAAAATTACCTCTATTGCAGCCTCTTCTATGTTGAAATTCTTTTTCTTCTGTGCTAAATCAAAGAGAGAGAGAAAAAGAGGATGAGAAAACAATATGAAGCGAAGGAGGAAGTGAGAGAGGAAAATGACAATGAAGAAAGACAAAGGATCATAGAGTGAGAGGTAGAAATTTTGATTAAAATAAAAAAAGGAAGGAAAAAAAATCACCTTCTCACAACTTAAAAGAAATATCACAGCATAATGGAAAGAGAGAGAGAGAGAGAACAAAATGAAGAGATGCATCACATAATAAAAAATAAACTAGAAAATCATAGCATAGAAAAATATTGTTTCGTTTTTGAGTTTATTAACCCTTTTTTGGGGCTAAAACCAAAACATATTTTGGACTGTAAGAATGATTCTTATTTTGCAAGTAAAAATTGAATTGACAGTTCTGGGAGATATTGATTTCTTCCAGATACATGTCCTACTATTTAACCCATAGTTGTGGGGGGAAGAGATGGATTCATACATATTTACACCTCAGTGGATGCAATGAACCTGACTGGAATGACTCTTCAATTTCTCATTCTGAGTTGTTATCTATTACACCACCTGCACATCCGAAGAATAAGTGGAACTGAAAAAAGGTTAAAATTATAAAGAATCAATTTAATTGGGACAATTGATTCCACCAGAAAAGGAGAGAAATGGAGAGTACATTAAGGTTACTTCTTAAACAAAACTGTTTTACTTCATCACTCAGCCACTGAATGTTTGCAGACAGTTCATGTCTATAATTTTGAGAAAAGTCACACACACATACTTACAAATATACATTATCATTTGATTCCCACAGAGACAAAATGAGAATTTATACACTTACATACATATAGCAATATTTACAGTTTCTCAGGTCGGCTTGGAATTTATTCATTTCTTGAGACATCAGATGGATGTGTTGTCCCTCTTTGAATTTGGAACATCACAAATTATACCAAGATTAGTTTAAAAAGCTGAATGCACATGAAATATGATTGGCCAGTGGAAATCAAACAACACTAAATCAAAAAATACCCGAATTTCTTTCTTCTTTTTCTCCATATCTCACTCTCTGATGAAGCTTTAATAAAAGGGAAACATGTTAGATTGATAAACATTTCCTATTTGTTTTTTATCTTCTTTCAGATTATAATCTATATCCAATCCAAACTCATATATATATATATATATATATATAGGACATTTGAACAATATAAATAAGAATAAACTTATTTGTCAAAATAAAATTCATGTAAAATCTTGAAATCTGACTGTTTTTTGCTTATACTCAGCTACAATCAATAGTCATCATAATAATCAATAATCGCTTATACTCAGCCACAATCAATAATCATCATAATAATCAATAATCGCTTATACTCAGCCACAATCAATAATCATCATAATAATCAATCGCTTATACTCAGCCACAATCAATAATCATCATAATAATCAATAATTGCTTATACTCAGCTACAATCAATAATCATCATAATAATCAATAATTGCTTATACTCAGCTACAAAATAAATTTAGGTGTGTAACTTGTAATGGATACCAAGTTTGCATTGCGGATCATTAGTAGTGAGTTTAATCTTCATGAGGTGCCCCGTATTTATGGCCTTGTGCAAAAACTAATCTTAGAATTTCCATTATTGATGAAGGTTCCTTTGCTTACCATTTATTTGAAGTGGTGTAGAATGTCAACATCTTGATTATGTCATTATTTTCTCTTTGAGTTACACGTGATATCCATTTTAGTCATTGGTGCTGTTAAAAATCTCCAAGTGATGCGGTTTCTGATATTTGGTACAGTTCTATGTTTGCAATTCTGTAGCACCAGTCCACAAGGTTCAAAGAAGTGTAGTCTTCACCAAGACCCACAGACTTGACTCACTGAAATCCATTTTTAACCATGGATCTTAGAAAGCAGTTTTTTCAACTGACAGTTTAGATATTTCTTGATGGGTTTGGTGCCAGGCATGTAATCTATATGAAAGTCTTGATCTGACAAGGCTATGGTGAGTGGAACTAACTCGAGCACAGCCTATTCTATGTTCTATTTCCGTTTCACCACTACTAAATTTGTTATAACTGATCCATATACCATGGTATTTGAAGTATTGAATAATTACGAAATCCATGTACTGAATTTTTATGATGGTTTCAGGGCAGATGCCCTCACTGGTTTCATTACAATTCCAAATCATAATTTCTGTTTTGGAAAGGTTTATCTTAAAAAATTGTATTTCTTTGTATAAATTGAACAAACTTGTAAGCCAAGTATTTTCAGATTGGGTAATAATATTTTTCAAAACTTTTTTGTCGTTAAATCAATATCTGTTTTCGATAATGTTGCATTATTTCATTTGTTGAATTTAACCTTACAATACTGATTCTAGAAAATTAACATTCTGCTATTCCATCTTGATAGTAAAAAAAAAATACATATTTCTTTTGTAACCAGGTAAATATCAAGGTTTGGTCCAGAAGTTTTCAATCGTTCACCAGTGTCACCAGTTATTGCATTTTAAATAATGATGATAGCAATGATAACACAGAAATTGCAAACTCCTTTGAAGGTTGTAAATGTGCATGTCACATTATAAGTGTGCATGGCAAGCAGGGTTAAATAACTTGCTTAAGCAGTTGCATTCACTTTCACACAAATATCTATGAGAAAGGTATGAATTTATTTCTTCTACATCCAGTTAAAGGTTAAATAGCAGAAAAAATTGTTTTTTTTTTAATCTTTGTTTGGCAACCAGTCTAGGAGGAAAACTCTGAATTCCAAATTGATGTGGAGCTAGCAACTCTGTGTCATAGAACCTGGTTTCAGCTGAAACCGTAGCAGTGTCACTGGTGTAGTTTGTTTAGTGGCATATCAACTCCTTATGGATCATTTAATGCCAAAATTTTATTTTCTTGGGAACTTTAATAATTTCTTTTACAAAAATGTAGTGTTAGTAATTTTTTTTCAAAAATGTATTGCTGTTAATATTTTTTTTTTTCAAGAATGTATTGCTGGTAATTTATATTTTAAAAAAATATATGTATATTGCTGAAAATATTTTCTTTTTTTTTTTCAAAAATTTGTTGCTGGTATTATTTTTTTTTATATGAAATTATTTACTACTTTCATAGAGTTTTGACCTCAGTTTGGCCATTAACTATTTGCCCATAGGTGGGACCCTAACAGGAGCTACCACCCTGCGTCAGGGTGGACCTGGGAACAACAGCAATTAAGAGGTGGTTCCTCAAAACTTCCTGATCAGAGACCTTACTGCTAGATGTAATTCATTGTCATGCCCAGGATGGACTAGTATGGCAAGGCTGTAACTACACTGCAAGTTTAAGAACAAGAAGAATCAAACATTTTGGTTATCCTTTCCTGATCTTTTGAGAATTCTGTTAATAATATACATCCTGTTCCTTTGCAAACATGAATTTGCCTGACATATGATAGAAGAAAAAAACATTTTTAATTTCCATTTTGATAGCAAATAAAACTATAATATTAAATTGCCAAGATTTAAATGCTGTTAAACCCTATACTAAAAGCAGTTAAATGTTGATTCATTGCTAAAAATTATTAATGGTAATATAAGTTGTTTCCTTATAAGGAAACATTTGATCTTCATTGACAAACAGCCAGTGCTAGTTTTGGTTGAAACCTTTCTCTTAAAAATTTTTTCAGGAAAATAGGTTTCTCAAGATCAGTTAATATTATCACTCTTTCTAGTATTGATGGGAGGTTTCCTTCCTAACCTTTTCTATGAAGTAGTGTGGAATGTCAACATCATGATTGTGACATTACTTTCTGTTCATGTTAGATGAGCTATCCATTTAAATGTTCTTGTTGTTGAAATTTTAAAAGTATAGAAGATGCGATGGCTAAATTGCCGCCATTTTATATTTTTAATTCTACACATGCACGTTATTTGTTTTTGATTTTGTCAACTGCACAACATAGTAGGGTCAGTTGGGCACCATCTGTAAGAAAAAGAGCACCATGATGTAATTCACTTCACCAGATATTTGGAAACGGCATGCTGTATTGCTTGTTATTTGTGCCGGAAGTTCCAGTACAAACATTTCAGAGTGTTTAGGTGTCAATCTGAAGACAGTGCAGAGTATTTGGAAAAATTTGGATGAGTCTATTAGTGATTATGAAGGTGTTTGGAGTGATCACTAATGGTGGCAATGTTCATTCATCTTCCCACATGGTCTCAGACTTAACATTGAGGCTTACATCAAGTGCCCTTAGAAAGTAGTGCTGACTTGAGTCAATGGGGTGGCTGCTGGAAGACCCTATGTCTGGCAACAGGACTCTGCACCATGTTACTCAAAACAGAGAACCCAGCTATGGCTGTCAGACAATTTCTCTGGCCACCTAACTCCTCAGAGGGCATCCCCCTTGATTATTATGTGTGGGGAGCAGTTGAGTGAGGGACCAACAAAACTCCTTGTAACACCAAAGATGAATTGAAGGCAAGGATTATGGCAGCATTAACCAACTTAAATGAGGAGACTTTCCAGAAGAATAGCAGGAGATTCCAAAGTCGTCTTGAGGCCATAGTTGAAGCCAATGGCAATTTTATTGAATAAATTTACTCTTTCGTATTTCAAGATATTTTTGTGTAATTTTCATAAATATATCTGTTAAAATGAGATGTCAGTGTTTTCATTATTGCGTAATTTAAATGATAATTTATCCTTCTCCTGGGTATGACGATAAACTACATCTGCATTCTGGGTAAGACGATAAACTATGCCCAACTGTAAAGCCTCTGATCAGGAGGTTTTGAGGAGCATGGAACCACCTCTTAATTGCTGGTTCCAAACCAAACCTTGAAAAAAAATATTACCAGCAATATATTTTCGAAAAAAAAATATTACAAGCAATACATTTTTAAAAACAATATTAACAATAAAAATCTTACTAGCATTAAATAACTGGTTGAGGTTGATATGCCATAAAATGAACCAAGCCAAACCATCTATCTTGTTGAAGATGACTAATTTTGAAAAACTGAATCAAATAAAAGAAATGAAAGCAATGTCTTGTAAAGTTAGTTCATTTGTAATATGCACACGCTTTATTTGCAGTCTAAATAAGATATATTAATGGATGTCATCCAAATAGACATCATTATATTTGAGTTCATTTTACAAAATAGTCATATTTTCCTTCTGTGCTGGCTCTGTGAAGAGGACTGAACTGACAGGCTAAAGAAGAAAATAAATACCAAAGAAGAAATAAAAATTTACAGAAACATTAATTTAAAACTCGAAATTTCAAAATGAGGAATGTTCTGAAAGGAATTACTCAGTATCTGTCTATATTTCTGAGATGAGGTATTATGTACACTATTTACATTATTCAGACTATTGTCCTCATGTTTCTGTCTATATTTCTGAGATGAGGTATTATGTACACTATTTACATTATTCAGACTATTGTCCTCATCTTTGTTGCCATATTTATCACAACGTTTCAGCCGTTGTACTCTCCAGCCTTCTTCAGGTGGTTGGAATGTCAAACTGAACTCTTTATTTCGCTCAATGGGGTAGACTTCTGTAGTTCCACGTACCATATCTAATGGATGTCATTTATCCGTTATCTCCTGTCAATTCACCTCTCCAATTTCTCCACTGCCTTAACCAGGTATTGAACTCACAACTCTTTGGGTCCTGTCACTGGATCTAACCAAAATCTTTATCCACTGTACTCCTATTAACAACAGTACCATTGCATATTTATGTTTTCAGTTATTATATATAAGTACAAATATATTGTATTCACTTTTGCACTTATGCTCTTGAGATATGTATGAATACATCTTTTTGCCAAGTATGGATTAAATAGCAAGGCAGACTGGTCTCTATAGCCTTGGATGGCCACGTGTCTCAAAGGACAAGTCTGAATTTAAAACCAGTGAGAAGTTGATAGAAAATTACTCAACTATCTTTGCCAAGAAAATGACAGATGGCAAATTAAAAAGAAAATGAAACGTGCGAAGAGCTGTGATCGCTTAAATCCTCAAGGGACATGGCATGAAAATATTTGTGTCTGTTTCGGAAGATTATCTTATCGAAGATAGTTTTGAAAAATAAAATATAAGAGGAAAAAAATTGTACCTTACTAAGTGTATATTGTCTATTTAGAATCTAAACAAGGCAAAATCAATTGATATTGCACAAGAGGAACTGACTTTATATGAGACCATGTTACCAAAATTTTGTTTCTCAGCCTGTTTTGTAAAGAAAACTAAACCAACAGGACTTAATGTCAAAGAAGGATTCTCTTTCAAGTTGTACTGGACAAACATCCACCCACCAATGTTAAAAAAAAAAAAAAAATTACTG
The DNA here is from genome assembly GCA_903632075.3 of Acanthosepion pharaonis. Lineage (NCBI taxonomy): Eukaryota > Metazoa > Mollusca > Cephalopoda > Sepiida > Sepiidae > Acanthosepion > Acanthosepion pharaonis. The sequence continues at coordinate 1,562,896 of CAHIKZ030003108.1, read as the reverse complement.
AATAACTGAAAGCCACATGGCAACTATAAGAATTTAACTGAGAATATTTCTCAATAAATCTGATATCTAAATGTCTTTAAACACCTATTTGCCATTTTTTTTTTTTGCTTGTTCTATATTGCACCGAAACAGCCAATTAATCATCATCACAATTTTCCCTTGATCTTTTTTCTCCACCCACTTCATCTTCTCCAGAACCAGCTGACTGTAATAATAGTACACTTAGAAAATTTTATATATCTATATATATAAGTATATAGATATCTTAGAACACACCTCACCAAAATAAAAAAAAAAAAAAATGAAACAAGAACAACACCTCTGTCTTCTTTCCTGTTATGAGCATATTTTTTTTCCTTTTTCGTGGCTATTTACTAAAAGAGAAGAAATTTTTCTTGTCCTATGAAAATTGAGTGGATCGTTACAGAATTGCAAAAGAAAGAAAGAAAGAAAGGTTCTGATGATTTTGTCGAACATGCTCAATTGTAAGTGGAGAATATCTGGGCGGGGTAAATTATATGGTTCCCCTCTATATTTAATGGACGTCTCAAAAGTTGCAATGTAATTTGACACTCGCTGACAAATGAAAACTCCTTCTCGTTTAACTAAATTATATGGTTTGTCCTTCATTTTCAGTTGAGAATCGAATGTTCTTTATTGAACATTTGCGATGGATCTTTATTGAACGCATTTCCACTGAGCCGATTGTTTTCTGAACTTTTGAAACAGGTTTAGACTTTTTGGTTACTTGAGAGAGACCATCTCAAAGTAAGTGTCTGTATATTTCGTGAAAAGAATTTGAGATAAAAGCTACAAATATTTTACAGGTTTTCAACTCCTCCACTCCTGACCGTTTAAGGATCTAGGTTTTTGTTTTAAATTCTGAGATAAAACTTTTTTTTTTTTTTGTAAGTTAGCTAAATTTAAATGACACTGCTGATTGAATTCTGTAGCCTAATCAGAAATGTGCTGTTTCATACTTATAAAGAGGATGTGAGTTCAATTCTTACTGGAAGCATTTTTTTTAATTTTTTTTATTTCTGACCCATGCTGCTAGCTTAACAGTTATAGAGTCTAAAAATAACGTTTGAATAAAAAGCAACAAAAATAAGATGAAAGAAAAATTAGTCAAAAATTAATAAATATATTGCTATTGTTCCAAAATTTCATTTATGATCCAAATTATTTAGAATATTGCTACTTTGAAAGAATAATGTTTGTTCGATGATGTCACCTTTGACAGAAATTCTCATTAATGGCAAATCAAGTTGTTATGTGTGACACAAGCACTTAAACACGTTTTGATGAATCAACAAAAAATAAAAAAAACTTGATTACCATTTTAACAATAATTTATTTGCCTGTTTTTTTTTTTTTAATAACGTATTTTGCATTTTATAAAACTGGATTGTTGCAGTACATTAAAAAACCTTTAATTTTTTTTTTTTTTTTTTTAGTCATTTTACTCAAAGCAAGATGGGAATGCCACTAGTACACAGGGGGTTACAAGGAGTAAAAGTGAGAGGAAACACTAAGTATAAGGAGAATTGATGAAAGGATAAAAGATGAATGGGATTCAAGATGACTGAAGATAGCAATTGACATTGCATTTAAATGTTTGAAGATTGTAAGGTGTTTCATTAAGACGGATCAAAGTCAGCAGTAAATAAATCAGTGTTATTGGTGAAAATTAATTTATTTCTACACTGAATCATGTTATTTAAGTCAGAGCAATTATGCGTGAAAAATAATATTGCCCAAATGTCCACCAAATCTAAAAGAAAAAGAAAAAATCATTAGACGCTTAAACTTAATTCACATTAAAATCAGTCCAAGTTATTGGAACACACTTAGTTATCAGGGAAGCAAATAAATAGAGGGGAGTTCCACAGGTGGGAAGTGCGAGAAAAGAAACTGTTGGAGTAGTGGTTGCATTTAGCTATTTCAACAATAAACGGGTGGGACCTAGATGCCAATCAAGTAGCATGCTTAAATTCATGTAGTTAGGGAACCAGGGATGTCAGAGGAGTTATGAAAATATTTATAGAAAAGACAGAGAGAAGCCATGCCATGTCAGTGAGAAAATGACTGAAGTCGAGATGCCAAGTCAGGATTGATTACTTTACAGATCCTATGGACTTTCTTCATAATAAATCATCTTTTAATTGTGACATTACCAAGTCTCTTATTTAAAAGCCATAGAATAATGATCTGAGCATTTTAACAAAAAAAAAAAAAAAATTTATGATGAGGAGTCTTTCATCTCAGAAATTGGCTCAGCTTATGACTTTATCATTTTTAAATGGACCCTCAGCCCACAAAAAGGGTATGCCTTGATTTTTCTCTTGCTCCACTCCACTTTTATATAAGAAGTCAAATATTATATGATGTTAACAAGTTTAAAACTTCTTTGCCTGAATTTCTAGAGTGAGGAGTTATCATTATTTACATTGCAGTCAGACTAATCTCCTTATCTTTGTTGTCTTTATCACAAGGTTTTGGCTGTTGTGTCCTCACCCCTTCTTCAGATGCTTGTCAATCTCGGTAACCTTCTGTGAATTTCAAACTGAATTTTTTATTTAACCTTTATCCACACTGCAGGTCACAATAGTCGCCATAGAATTCTCTCTCTTTGCTACTCTAGCAACTACTATCATCCATGCCTAACTAATTTTATGGAAGCTACCAGTAATTATCAATATAACTTTTAGCCTTTTTGAAGATGAATTATTTTGTCTGTTTATAAACGATGAAATAGTATCTTTATTCGTCAACGAAAAAATAAATACAAGTGAAAGAAAGAGTAAACAAATGCTTGTATCTTCTCGTATGTAAACACGTCACTTTTTTTTGAGGAAAGGAAAGCCTTCTTAGCGATTTTGTTTAGTTTCTTATTGCATCCCCCATAACTCCCTAAGGAGTAATAAAAGTTAAATTAACATTGAATTACTTATGTATTTTTTAATATATTTGTTTTTTATTTCACGTTTTGTATTTTGCATTTCAGTTTTTTTTTTTTTTTTTTGCTTTCAATTGTCAAACCATGCATTACATCAAAATATTTACTCATTCATTCTTTTATTAGCGTACAAAAATTAACATGTATGTGCACAATACAAAGAAAGTTATAACAATTAGGTTTTCATGTTTTTGCACCCACAAAAAAAAAAGAAAAAAGGCAGGAGGAACACTTCTAGAAAGAAATTAGCATGGCAAAGGTTAATCTATTGGGGTTGACGATTCTTGTTCTGCTGCACGTGTTTCATTTTGTTATTGTGATAATCACAACAAATATGAGGAAATTAGTCTAACTGCAAATAATGGAAATAATGATAACTCCACATTTCAGAAATTTATAAAAAAAATTACAAAAGTATTATTGCTATCAGCAATTGACTAATCAACTACACTGGATAAATTAATATTGTTAATTAAAAGAATGTCTCCCAAACTAATCACAAGAAACAGCCTCTGACATATTACTACAAATGATAATTCATTTATAATACAAAGGTATTTTCAACAATGAATATAGATTTCCCAATTTTTGTATTCTTTGCTCAGCTATTTTCTTTTTTTTTAATCAATTCACCCCAAGTAAGGTGATAATACCACTAAGACTCAAGAGGCTACTGGGAGTGAAAGGGAATGAAAATTTTTTTTTTAGGAGCCAGAAACCAAATCCTAAACCAGAAACAAGGGATAAACCTCTACTCCTGTTCAAAAGTCTAGAGAGGAGTGTGAATCAGTTATTGTTATCTAAAATAACATTGTTCCAAATTGATCATAAGTAGTGGGATCCTGCTACTACTACTATTAATTCTTTGACCACTGACCAGTCCACATCTATAATGTTGACAGACTGAACTAAAACCTGTCTGCTTGTATGACTTTGACAGACTAATTCACATGTATAATGTTGACAGACTGAACTAAGGCCAGACCGGCATGTATAATGTTGACAGACTGAACTAAAGCCAGACTGGCATGTATCATGTTGACAGACTGAACTAAGGCCAGATGTATAATGTTGACAGACTGAATGATTTTAAAATTGTTTTGTTGGCTACTGATTCTGTTTACACTATTTTTTTTTTAAAAAAAGTATTATTATTCTACTTGGACATAATTTATCCTTATATTTTACCTATATTTTTTTACCTATTTCTCTATCCTAATTTTTATCAAAATCTTACCAGAAAAGTGAAATAATGAACAACCTGAGTTATGTCAGTGTTAAACCTTTAGTTATTTGATTTTCATACCTGTGTCCTTTTTGCTACTGGTGATGACAAAGAGCTGTTATATTAATGTCAATCTTTACAAGTTAGAAGGTTAAACAGAAGTGTCAGAGAAAGAAAATTTGTGGGCAGAAGTGATTGGGGTGGGTAATAGCATGATCATAAACTGGACATTGGAAGCCAAAAGTTAAGGTCATCATCTAAAAGCCCTCTTTCTCTGCCCTTTTTTGCTTTCCTCTTCTCTATCTTTGGTGCTTGGCCTCCAGCCAATTTCACAAACACCTGTCATCTAATTTAGGCTGAGACTTGTCAAGCCAAAGACTCCAGGTAAGAAGTCCAGTTCTTGATTATGGAGACCTTATCGCTCTGATTCCCCAGTGGACCTTATTTTCCACGTTCCTTTTAGTTACTTGATGTCGAGCAATCTTATTAAGGCCCTTTGTGACAATGATTCCTAAAGAATGGTTGGCAGCAGAGAAACAAGGATTAGTCATTGCGATAAGCATTGAAGCTGGCTGCAGACATTGTCCTTAGTGGCATCTCTGCTTTTGTTTCTCCAAATTTTTCTTCTCATCTATTCTCAGTTCATGGCTCTGCTTGCTTAAATGTATCCAGAAATAAAACTTTTCTCAAGATGGTAATTTCTAATCTGTCATGCCTGAAAAAGATCTGAAAGAAAAATGTCGGTAAGTTAATATAATTTCTACAAAAATAAAAATCTATCTCTTGTCGGGTAATTATTTCAATGAATTAAAAAAAAGTTATTTGCAATTTAAATCAGTCATTGTCAATGTGGGTGTGAAAAATATTTTAAATGGGCCTTGAATTGCAAATTGAAAAGAGAGGTGGTTTACATGTGAAGTTTGGAAGTTCAACTTGACAAGCTGATAGAAAGTCACCAGTGTAGGCATTAGTCATGATTTATATTTTCTACCACATTTTGCTGTTGTAAATAAAATGTATTTCCTGTTACATGGAATTTCTATTTGTACTTATGTGGGCTCGAAATGTTTTTTTCACACCAAAAATCACAAAAATGTTAATTTGTCGATATTTGCTTGCTAAACTAGCCAACTCTCAAAGTTTCACAGGTTAAATTTAAGAATGGTTCACAGAAATCACAGAATGTTCCTAGAAAATTTCTGAAACTTAAAAATCTTTGAACAGATGTAAATGTTTAGACAATGGCTAAGAGAATAGTGAATATAATTTTATGGTTTACTAACATTTGGATTGTGTACTCATTTGCAATTAAAAATTGACAGATATATTTGAAAATATGTGACATGTCTCATGTCTCTATCACTCCCCAAAATAACTATGTATTCTTGAATGTTTCTGTTAGCATGGAAATATTTAATTTTTGCTATTCAGTAAAGTCAGTTATGTGCCATGCAGGATACACGCTTAGGCGATCATGTATCTTTTGATACATGACTGATATGGCAAATTTTTTCCCCACAGTAGGTTGCCATTTCTTTCTGCAGCAGATCAGTTGCCATCCAAGGCTATAGAACCTGGTCTATCCTGCTATTTATCCATAGCTGGGGGGAGAAGAAGAGGATTCATACCTTTCCCAAGGGTATTAGCACATAAGTGAATGTAATGGATTCAACTGGAATTCGAACTCAGCTCTCCGATTCCTCAATCCGAGCCACTATCCATGACTCCACTATGCCTCCTTTTGACATTCAGTGAAAGTAAGTAATGCTTAGTGAAAATTTTCAACAGCGTTTAAATCAGTAATTCTTAATGTAGGCCCAAGAAATATTTTAAATAGGTGTCGACACCAGGAGCAATGTAGTCATTAGTCAGGATTTATATTTTCTACTACATTTTGCTTTTATAAATAGAATGCATTTGTGGTTTTGAAATTTTATTTTCCACAGCAAAAATTTGCCACAAGGAAGAACACGTTCAGAAAACCTGATTTAAATAATAACTAACAATAACCATGAAAATTCTTAAGTTAACAATTGAATAAGCTCCTTGCAAGATCCATAACTATAAAATATGAATAGGAATTCTCCTATTGTCTTGTAAAGAACTTTAACAAAATATTACAATCACAAATATCATAAATATTTTAATATGCTTATACCTCTGTATGGTGTGTCACATTTGGTATCACAGATACTAAGAGGGAAAACAGAAAGAGAGAGTGACATATTAAAACAGAGAGAGGGATGTGGTGAGACAAAAAGTGAGTGTAACAAAGAGAGGGATTAGTGGCGGAGGTCATCTTAGATAAAGGCAGCTGGTTGTAGTGAGAGGTTAAATCATATTGGTAACCTACTGATCTGTTGGGGACAAATTCACCCATGGACTGCAAGTGACCTTTCGAAATTAAAATCTTTCTTTAATAATTACAATCATTTTCTAATATAATAAAAATAGATGATGTTCTTCTAATCAAAAATCCTATTAAACCCAGACTGTGACATGTGTCTGAGAGGGGAAACAGAAAGAGACAAAGAGTGTAAAACAGGAAGAGAGAGAGAGGGAGAGACATAGATATATAAATAGAGAGTGCAACATAGAGAGGGATAAGGGGGAGTCATCTTAGATAAAGGCACTTGTAGTGAGGGGTTACAACAGAGAGGGAGAAGGGCATAGATGTCATAGAGAGAGAAAAGGATGTGATAGAGAGGGATTAGAGAGGGGTCATCTTACATAAAGGCAGTTGTTTATAGTGAAGGGTTACAACAGAGGGAGAAGGGCATAGATGTCATAGAGAGAGAAAAGAGTGTGATAGAGAGGGATTAGAGAGGGGTCATCTTAGATAAAGGCAGTTGTAGTGAGGGGTTACAACAGAGAGGGAGAAGGGCATAGATGTCATAGAGAGAAAAGAGTGTGATAGAGAGGGATTAGAGAGGGGTCATCTTAGATAAAGGCAGTTTGTAGATGACATGGGTTGAAAAGCAGCATTAAAAAATTTATTAGCAAAGGTATTTACCCAAGTTCTGTTAGTAAATATGAATGTCGGTTATTATTTAAATAAAAAGATTAAAAATTGACATGGTTTTCAATTATATAATCATGGTTCTCCACAGCTTCATGTCTATTGTTACCCTCAACTTCTTAAAACCCTTCAAAACTTGCTAAGGAATTTCTTTCTCTATTTCAGTGTATTGTGTCACTTCTGGTCAAGGATGATCATGGCTCTCCCTAACTTCCTATCTTTTGTTACTCTCAGCAATAGATATTCTTTTGCTACCCACTTTGACATTGTAGTACTTCATTCTCTATCCATTAACTTAAATTTATCAGTTAGGTTACCTGCTTTTCTCATTTTCAATATGATTTAAGTGTGTTAAATGCTCTAAGCCTTCTTTCTTCATGTGTCTCAGAAAACTGAGTTCAAATAAAATACTAAATTACTGTTTCATTGTCCAACTCCACAATTTTACTCAGAATTAGCAGGGAAACTAATTTTATAATTATTACAGTGAATTAAAGTCTTTGTATATTTGTTTGATTTACCCTGTCCATCATCATGCAAGTTACATAAAGAAGTTTTATGAAAGATGTTTTCAAATTTCAGATGAATGAAAAAGAATGTGATAGTTTGTTTGGTAATGTGACTCAAACTCAAATTTAGAAGTATATCAAAGTGGTATCAGTTGTCAAGGTGAGTCCAGAGGCTTGTAACATCCCAGGTTATCATTTCCTCACTGCTGTGAAAATGATATTAACTAATTTTAGTGTATAAATTATTACTCTTGCCTTCTAACTTAATAGTCCTAGGTATGATGATAAACTACATCCGGCAGCAAGGTCTGTGATCGGAAGATTGGAGTTTTGAGGAGCAGGGAACTACCTCTTAATTGCTGTTGTTCCCAGGTTCACAATTACCTGTGATGGCAGCATATGTTAGGGTCCCAGCTATGGTCAAATAATGCACCCCCAATGTAACTATAAAAATAGATTTTTATAGTGAAAATACAAGCAATACATTTTTATATAAAAAAATTTACCAACAATTCGTATTTGTAGTGAAATTACCCACAATACCTATCTATTGTAAAAGTTACCAACCATACTTATCTATTGTAAAATTACCAACAATACATTTCATCTGTCGTTGAACGCTTACAATTGCATTCAAAATATTTAGATTTTAGTATTAAATAACCCATAGAGGTTGATATGCCACTAAACAAAATAAACCAAACACCCCGACTTAAAGATCCCCCCACATGACCAACTTCTAAAAACTATGACAATTAGCCCATGTCAGGATTAGTCTGTGTAGATGTGTTTGTAACCGTGACATTCAGATTTTATTGATCTGACGACTGATACACTGATCATTCTGTTTCCCCAGCATTTTCAATCAATCATTTAGCAAGTTTTGAAAAATGCAAAGTGGATATGAATTTATTTGTGAAAAACATAGCAATAGATTTATGCCAATAAGTTAACTGGTTGACTCTTAGAAGCGGATGAGTGATAAATTGATTTGGTAATCACATTTAGATTATCTTGAGACCGACAATCAATTTGTTTTTGCACATTCTTTATGGCCGTGTCAAAGAAATTAAGATCTCTTGGAGCTATTAGCAAACGTGAAAAGCCATAATAAATATCAATGGAACTGAAAATGACTTTTCACAAAGGGAGATAATCCAATACCTTATTCAATTAAGCTGAAATAATAATAATTTGAAATTAAAGAATAAAAAAAAGTAAAGAAAATAAAAGAAATTTGAAATAATAGATGATAGCTGCAATCCCTGATCATAAAACAGAAAAATGTGGAGAATAACTAGGGTGGGATAGAGTTGCATTTAAGGTTAAAAGATTTTTATGTTATGTTAGGTTATGTTATGACAGAATGACTTGTCAGCTGTGAAAAAAAAATACTTGGCTGCAACGTCCCATTTGTATGTTTGAAACTGTCAATAATAATCAGTACTGGTTGGGTTGTTTGGATTGAAGTCCAACCACAAGATGATTTGTGTATTTGTCTGTCTTTTAAGTGACAACAAGCTTAGGAGAGAGAAACAGTAAAGTCTACCTCTCAAACCATAATTATCTTACATATAAGTCTACCATTCATCCATGCTTTGAATATTGCTGGTCTGGTGCTATGCTATGTATGTAGAGATTCTTGATAAAAACCAAAGAAGAATCTGTAATGTTGCCTGGCATCTTGACTTCAGTCACTTTCCCATCGCTGTAACATAGCTACCCTGTATCTTTTCTATAAATATTTTCATGGTAATTGTTCTGAGGAACTTTCTTCTATGATATTCATTAGGGTTTTATTTTTAAATTTTGTTATTTTATTCCCCTATACCCATAAACAAATTGTACATATGAGAACTAGTTACGACTTCATAGATGTATTATGGTGGCTATAGTAAGAATGGTAAATAATAATGTGTTGTTTTCGTGTAAGTAATATTGTGGTATGTTTGGGTCAGTAATTGTAGCTACTAAGTTTAAGATAAAACAGATTGAAGACCTACATTCCCCTATCTCTCTTTTGGCCTTGTGCCACATTTTTATATTTTAAAAATTACTTTCCTCTATGGTACCTAGACTTTATGGATTTAAGTACAATACTAAATTGGCAGCAACGTCTTATAATATTACAGTTGAAATGGCTAGATGTAATCATAAATTTTATGTTAACAGTTTCTTCTCTCACACTTCTCGCTTGTGGAACTCCTTTCCAGCTCCATGCTTCACAGTCAAGTTTGATCTTTAAAAATAAAAATGCAATCTCAATCATTATCTTCTGTCTTCTTAATTCCTGTTCTTTTATTATTTTTCCTCCTTAATAGAACATTTTTCTGATATTCTCTAACATTCAGTTATCCCTTGCATCTTAGTAGCTTTATTGCCTTACTTGGAGTGAAATGATGCAATGGTAAAAACAATGTTACTTATATTTTATTGTTGGTTTCATTGAGTTTCATCTTGGTTTTAATTGACGGCTTTCATTGATGACCAAATGTTAGCAGGTACCTCAGTATTTCAGCTTTCTTAACAGAATTCTTGCAGGTTTTGGTAATGCTCTCCTTTGCTTGTCAAATTCTACAAATGTTTTTGTAAGGTTGTTATCAGTATACCAGTGATGATGGGTACAGTTGTTACTTTTTTTTTCAGTTCTCTAGCAAGGTCTAAGTATTAATTCTTCTTCTTCTTCTATGTGCCATGTCTCTCCAGGATGTGGATGGTCACAGTACTCAACAACTTCCCACCCCTTGTAGTTCTTAACAATGTTTCTCTCTTTGATATCTCTCCAAATCACTGTTTAGCTAACCATTTACACAGGCTCATAAAGTAGGTTTATGCACTGCTTTCTTCTGTTCCTCTTGCCTTTAACATGTCCTGTGAGTGTTAAACTTTCTAAGCTCTCTTTCTTCATTATGTGCCCTAGAAATTTCAACTCTTTTTGATGTTAAGTGTAAATGTCCCTTTTGTTTACATTTTCTTTAAAACTTTGTTATTGCTCACATGTTCAATCCATTGTATTTGGATACATTTTTTACAGCTTATCAACCCTTTGAAAGTTATTTAAAGCCAGAAAATATTTTTAGATTGTAAGATGTTTTTTGTATAGTAATGATTTACTGATATAAGTTATGCTAATTAACCCATAGTTTTGGGGAGAAGAGGTAGATTCATACCTTTCCTCAGAGTATTTGCATGTAAGTGAGTATAATGAACCCAACTGGAATTTGAACTTGGCTCTCTACTTAACAATTCTGAGCCATTATCTATTACACTAACTGCACATTCAAGTTTACAGTACTTGGTATTCACAAGCAGTCACCTATCTAGGTACTGACTAGGCTCAACATTGCTTAACTTTGATGATCATACAGGAACCAGTGTTTCAATATGATATGGCCATAAGCAATATCATATTCTCAACATCCTTCTGTAGAACCATATTTCTGTTACCTCAAGTCTCTCCTTCATCTGGGAGGAGATTGTCCAGCATTCATTGGCATATAGGAGGACTGATATTACATAACAGTTTAGTACTCTTTTCTTTGTTTCTAGTGAAAATTTCCTGTTTCTTCATACTTTGCTTAACTTTGTATTTGCTTTCTTTCCAGGATTTTAGTTTACAATTTGCTGGAGCAACAACATTCACTATCGAAGAAATTTACTCCTTGTTTATGATGACAAAATCTAAAGGTGTAGATTGTTATTATCACTGACTTTCAATATTGGTACTATCTGAAGTTTAAATGGAGATCAAATGACGGCAAGTCTTCTCCATATTTTAACACTAAGTTTTTTTTGTTGATTTTTATAATGTAGTCATTTCAATGATTTTCATATTTTAGTTCTTCTTACAAAGTTCCTCGTGACTGTTTCAAATGCTCTGATAATGATGAATATGACTGCTGTATTCCTGATGCTATGGGAAGCAGTATTTTTTCCAGTGAAAACTAAACAAGACTAAATTTGTCTTCTTAGTGTCAGTCTATGGCAATTTGACTAAAGTGAAATGTATTAATTATCTAAAATCATTACTATCATTTTTTTTTTTTCAAAATAAATGAGAAAATTTAGTGTATTTTCTTTTGTATAATATTATGAGTATAATATGATCCCGTGTTGCTGAAGCTAAAAACAGGTAATAAATTACATCCTTGAGTATATGATCTCATAGTATAGCTACCCTGATATAATTTAAAAAAAAAAAGTTGTACAATATTATCCATTAAGATCTGAATGTCATACATATTTTTGTGTAAAATATTTAATTTTTCATGATATTAAAGAATAGAAATGAACTTGATGTTTCGCCATTTTGTGTTTCTTTTACTAATTTTCATTTTAAATCTTATTTTCATATTTTTGGGGTGAGATGCTAACAAGACATACTCAGTAATACATTTTAATGTGTCAATTAATCTGTCAAAGAGTTAAACAGTTCCTATGAAGCGTAAATAAGAATCATTGAATTATCTAGTAAATTTTCCAATAATAAACTTAATATTTCTACATACTAGGTCTGATACAAAAGAGACTGGTACTATAAAAAGAAAACTATAACATATATCAATTGAGCATTTAATCTATTTCGAAGCCACACATTTTAACCAGCATCATTTCCATTTCTAGAAGCATTCTTTGAACTCCTTTTTTCACATTCTCTTTGGATTTTCTTGATGTCTTGAAATCTTGTTCCATTCAAGTGAGATTTGATTTTTGAAGAGGAAAGTTGAAAGGAATGAGATCAGGGGAATATGGTGGTTGTCAGACCTGGGAAATGTTGTCTTTGGCTAAAAATTGCTGCACAAGCCATGGCCATCACTGGAACTTCTGTGGTGTGGAGAGACGAACACACTCTACACACTTTCTTTTCAAGCCATTCTATACACAATGGAAATGAGTGACAATATTATATTTTAGTGCATATGGAGAACAGACTTCAAGATCACTCTGTGTTAAATGGCTTTACATACTTCATATCTGTTACCATAGCAAAAGTACTGACGACTGAAATACCTGGGTAATTTCAAACTTTTAGATTCAAAATTTATCCCCTGCAAGCCATGTGCAAATCATCAGCTTTGTGATATTATGAGTTTTTTTGTTAATCATTTCACCCCATGCAAGGCAATAAAACCACTAAGAGACAAGCAGTTACTGAGTGTGAGAGAATAAAAAATGAGAAACATTATTCAGGAGCGAGAACAATTAAAGAATAGTAATCAAGAAGATAGTACATAATGATTGACATTGGATTTAAACTTTTGAAGTTCAAAGTTGGCTGGAAAGAAGCTGGAAGAGAGTTCCACAAGCAAGATGTCTGAGAAAAGAAACTGTTAACATAGTTAAATTGGTGACACATTCCTGCTAACCTAGTACAACACTTAAATTCATTAAGTCAAGGTGCCATGGAGGAAAGTATTATTTATTTTGAAAATACAAAAATGTGGCTCAAGGCCAAAAGGGAAAGGCTAGACTTCAATCTCTCTTATCTTAGCTAGCCACGATTACTGGCACACACAGCACAGTATTCCTTACACCAAAATAGCACATTCTTACTTACCATTCTTACTACAGTCACCATAATACCTCATAGTCTCTATGTAGTACTAACTCATACCCATATGTACAATTTGTCTGGGGTGGGGGGAATAAAAATAACTATTTAAAAATGAAACCCCAATGAATATTTATGATGAATACAATTTAAGAAAGTAAACAAAATAGTGTTAGAAATAAACAAAAACACTGTCCTAATTTGTGGCAGGAAAAATCAGTTAACTGGAGGAAAGTTCATCAGAACTCTCACCATGAAAATATTTATAGAAAAAGCATAGGGAAGCTATGTTTCGGCAGTGGGAAAGTAACTGAAGCCGAGATGACAGGTCTGTACCAATAAGGTTGCAGATTCTTCTTTGGAGTATTCCTGCATCTCAAAAAGAAGGAGAATCACTTGTAGATTGCTTGGCATGTCTGTCTCAGATCAGAGCGTAGTATCTGTGTGCACTGTGAAAAGTTTTTGTTATAAAAATTAGACTTTGTGTTTTATATCAGAGGATTATTGTTTTTTCAAATTTATTTCCATTATTATTCCTTCTTTTATTTATTATTATTTCTATCTTGATAATTAATCTGCTTTTTCTTTTCTTCAAACAAATTAAGTTGCTTTTCACCAAACAGAAATTGTTGTTTTTTTTGGGGGCGGGGTGCTCTTTCATCTTTCACCCTCTTCTTTTCACTCACAAAGTAAAATGATAAATAAAAGGGAAAGCAATTGTGGGTTAAGAAGAGAGTGTGGTGACTGATGTATCAAAATTTGGGGTTGGGAGTGAGGACCAAAAATTGCCCAGCTTAAAATGAAATAAATTGGGCATAATTTTTAATCTCAATGGAAAATATAAATGCCAACTTACACAAATAATTTTTCAACTTGGAAAGCAACAGATATTGCGAAAAGAGATGAGTTTGGAGACGAGGTGCAGGGGTGTGTTAAGTTTCAGGGATTTTTTTCTCTTTTTATCCAGTAGAATAAACAGTATTTTATTTTATATGCTGTGATATAATTTATAAATGTGTGCAGATACATGGAAATAATTCCATGAGTAATTTGTGAGTCTGTATATGAGTGTGTGATATTAGGCACTTCCAAAGATTTTCTACCATGATGTAAAAAAAATGCCCAAACTTGATAAAAAGAAAATTTTATCATCAAAATGTTTGTTATTATTAAGACTTAAGTAGAAAGATCAAAGTATTTTTTGATTAATTTATTAAATCTTTTAATCCTTTCTAACAAGTTCAAAATTTTTGTTAAAAATCTTGTTTTTCTTGCGTCAGCAGGGGTAGCAAAGATTAATAAAGGAAATTTTAGCATCTTTTTTGCAGCAAAAAAACACATTGATTTGGAAATTCTTGCAAAAATCAAATAATTGTTGGATTTTAATGAAACTTCAGGACGTCAAAATCTTGGTAGAAATACTTTTTTTTACATCTGTTACCCACCCACTTAATTAATGAAATTTCCAAAAACTAAATTTTGAGCCTCTTCATATTTATATTAGTTAAAAATAAGACTCCTTGGAGAATGTAAATCAATACTTTTCTTTTTTCAAACTAATACTCCTTTCCTGAAAATCTGCTTCAAATTGTAAAATAAAAAATGTAATAAAACTATCTAATTATTTAATTAGAAAACTTTTTAATTATTTTTATAAATAAATTATATTCAGGGCACTGTTGTCTTCAGAATAACAATTAATTCAATGTATAATTAATTTTCATTTTCTTTCACATTTTAATCAGAATAACTTATTAATTTTTAAATATTTTTTAATCTTTTAAAATTCTATATTAATTTAACTCTTTTAGAGGATATTATTATTAAGTGAAAATTATATTTACTAAACATAAATTGAAAAGTTTAGTCCGAATCATCAGACACCAATATTTTTTAAAGAATTTTGAAATTCTTTTTTTATATATCTAAATGTGCGTATTTTCTATATACGGTTGACCATACGCAACATTATCAAAAAATAAGAATGATAACTATAGTAAATTTACAGCCAAAAATGTTTAAAATTCAATAAAAAATTAGATTATAAAGAATATTTTCTTAAATCTTTGAGATTACTGAGTACTTAAAAATTATATATAAAATGTACAGATGTTAATTCAGTTAGTTTTTTTAACATCTAAAGCCCACATAGAACAACATTAGATAAATATCAGTCCATCATCAAGCTGTCAAACTAGTGGACACCTTAAATAAACAGCTACTATCAGGTTAAAAAATGCATGTCTGAGATATTTTAAACTTAAATAATATTTGTTTCAAATCAGATTAATTTGAGTGTTTGAAAATTTTTGGAAGATTTTTTAATAAAGAGAATTACATTGTGTCGAAAGATGACTAAAAAGGGTGCTAATCAGCTATTTTAGCAAAAAAAAAAAAAAAAACTCCTTCCAGCCAATTTAAACTAGGTTTAAATTAGTTTTCGAAATACAGCAAAGTATTTTGCTTAATGGAAATATAAAATTTAATCTGTTAGCTTGAAATTAAAACTAAAATAAAAGCTTTAAGGATGGTTTTTCTTTTTTAAAAATTCATTTTACACTTTAGATATTGTTTTTTTTTTTTTTTTTTTTTTTTTTTGGTGGAGTGGGTGAGATAAGTAATATATAAGTGGACACTGAAGTCAAAACCAAGTGGTGAAAGTTTCATATTTGAACACAGTCTTCAGGCCTGAAGATTGTGTTCAAGCCTGAACCAGACTCACTGCTTGGTATTGATCTCTGTGCCCACTTTCATATTTACATAAACTCTATCCCTGATACTTTTACCAATAAACATTGCATACCTTAAAACTATATTTTTTACATATATGTGTACATATATTACATACCTCCAAAGATTCACTCAAAAATGAGTGAACATTGTGAAAAAATTTGCAAAACTTAATAAAAACAAATTGTCAATATCGAAATCTTTTTTATTATTAAAAGGAAAGACCTGAGGATTTTTAAGTAAGTTATTTTTTTAAAGTTGTTTTAGAAACTTGTAAATTTTGATAAAAAAAAACAAAAAAAACTTGTTTCAGCAGGGGAACATAAATTTTAGTGTCTTTTTGCAGCGTAAAATACATTGATTTTGAAATTCTTGTAAAAATTAGTTAATTGTTGGATTTTAATGAAACTTTCAGAACTTATTCCCAAATGAATGAAATTATTTTAGAAATGTTTAGTTTTTTTTTTTTAAAGAAAATTTGGGTAAAAATATTTCTTTTACATTTGTTAACCCAGACTTTTTTAATTTTACGAAATTCTGAGAAAATCATTTTTGTTGCACTTAATGTTTATATTAGTTAAAAGGACAAATGCAAGAAGAATCATTTTTTTTTTTTGACAAACAGAACCCACCCCCGCCCCAGTTACATACAATCTGCTCTGAATCATAAAATAAAAATGCAATAAAGTTAAGACATTTAATTAGAAATGCTTTTCATTCCTTTTATGAATAAAATATTATGGACACGATTGTTTTAAAAAAAATTTTGATGAATAATGAATCTTTACAAGAATTATTTCAATTTTTTAAGATCTTAATTAGAATAATTTATAAACTTTTAAATCTAGTAAAATTCTGTATTAATTTGTAAGTCAAGTGATATTGTTATTGAATTAAAACTGTATTTATTAATCATAAACAGAAAAGCTTTCAGTGACACTCAGAATTTGTTTTGTGCCATATAAACTTGATGATTTTTATAAATACAGATGTCTCTACATGATATTATCAGAAAATAAAGGTGGTAACTTTAGTAAATTTAAAATTTATTGGTAATTTTCTAATATTTCCTCAACAAGCATCTTCGTGATGAAGACTATAAAGCCAAGTACCAATAATTCAATAAAATAGTAAGATGCTTAAAATATTTAAAATTTTTGAGAATACTGAGTAGTTAAAAATGAGTGTTCATGTTGTATTTGTCATGTAATTTTTTCAGTTATGTGCCCCTTACTTAAATTTCCCAAACATCAAACTGTCAAGAAATCCCTCAAACATCAAAAAGACACTTTCAACTAAAAAAAAATAAAAATGGTTTTATGCGATATTTTAAACTAAAAATATTTGTTTCAATTCAGATTAATTAAAGCTTAAATCAACTACTTTTTTCTCAAATAATGTTTCAGAAATGTATATATTATTTTTTAAAGATTCTAATAAAGAGAATTAGTTTGTGTTGACAGATCTGTCAAATGGGACGAATTTATAGATTTTACTGATATGGAAGAAAATAAATTCAGTTTGAAATATATCAAAGTATTTGCTTATTAGAAATATTAAATTTAATGTATTAGCTCAGAATGAAAATTGAAATTAAAGTTTCAAGAAAGATTTTTCATTTTTTAGGTGCATTTTAAACCTTATGTATCATTTTTTGCCGGGAGGTACCTGATTTTATCTCACCTTCTATGTGTGTACATTGCAGCTGTATTTATATGTAAATGTAGATATTTATATAGCTGCATTTGTTGTGATAATCTTAATGTACTGCAATATTAGCCATTTCATAATTTATCTGTATAGGAAATAAAATCTCCTTGGAATCTCAATGTTGATTGGCTGAATAATGGGGATATTTATCTGAACATTTATTAAGCTGGTTTGTTCTGTGCAGTTGTAAACAAACCATTTTGATAACTGAGTTGAATTATAAAATCTTAAATTAATAGATACATTGGGAGTTAGAAGATTTAATTTAAACAGTAAGGCTGAGTTAGTCACTAAAGAGAAATGCTGGAAATTGCAAAAAAACATAATTTTTTAAAAAATTATTTCACCCCAAGCAAAGCAATAAAGCCACTAAGACATAAAGGGTTACTGAGCATGAGAGAATATGAGAAAAAGAAAAACATTATGATGGAGCAAGAACAATAAAAGAATAGGAATTAAGAAGACAGAAGTTAACAATTGACATTGCATTTAAATTTTTGAAGATCAAAGTTGACTGGAAAGCACAAAGCAGGAAGACAATTCCACAAATAAGAAGTGTCAGAGAAGAAACTGTGAGCATAGAATTTATGGTGATTCCAAAACATTGAACTCTAAAATGAGAAGACCTTGCTGCTAATCTTGTACTGTGCTTAAATTCATAAAATCTAGGTACCATAGAAGAAAGAACATCATCAGAACAATTACTATGAAAATACTTATAGAAATGACACACAAAAGCTATATATATATATATATATATATATATATATATATATATATATATATATATATATATATATATAATAAAAGACATTTTTTATGTTTATACATTCTTCTTATAAACATAAAAAATGTCTTAAAAATAATTGTCAGACTTTGTCATTTTATAATGTGTGACATCATTTGTTTACATTTGGATACGCATTGAGCAGATAGGAATGTATAAGAGAAAATCATGGAGAATTGTGTTTAAATACAGTAAAATCGACTACTAACCAAATGCTCCTCTGTGGCCCAATCGGTAAAGGCACGCCAGGCTATATGATGGTTCCGTATAGGATACAGGTTCAATTTCTGTCGGAGGATGCATATTTTCTATGAAAATTTCTCGGACATTCAGGCTCGTAAATGTTGTTAATACTATTTATTATAAACAGAGCATTTACTTAAATATTTGTATCTATAAAAAGAACATATAAACATAAAAAATGTCTTAAAAAATAATTGTCGGACTTTGTCCATTTCATAATATATATATATGTATAATTTCACCTCAAGCAAGGCAATAAAGCCACTAAGAGACAAGTGGTTAGTGAGTGGGAAAGAAAGAATATAAGAAAAAAAGAAAATCATGAAGAAGAGATGACAATAAAGATCAAGAAAACAGTAGATAAAGATTGACATGACATTTGAAGATTCAAATTGTCTGGAAAGCAAGAAGCCAGAAGAGAGTTTCACAAGTGAGAAGTGCAACAGACCTACAGTCAGATTTCTTCATTTCAACTCTAAAATGATGAGACCTTGCCGCCAGTCTAGTACCACATTTAAATTCATAAAGTCTAGATATTCTAGAGGAAAGTTTATCAGGAAAATTCCAATGAAAATATTTACAGAAAAGGCACAGGTAAGTTATGTTAAGGCAGTGGGAAAGTGATTGAAGCCAAGATTCTAGATCTGGACCAATAACATTGCAAATTCTTCTTTGGATTTTATGAAAAATCTCTAAATATATAGCAGGAGCACCAGACCAGATATGGCAGCAATATTCATTGCACAGACGAATGGTACTCTTATAAATGTGTAAGATAGATTCTGACAAGAAAAATTCTCTCTCATGATACAGGGAACTTTCTCAGCTCCAGACTTGGCAGTTGAGTCAATATAATCATTCCACTTCATGACAGGGGAAAAATACTAACATAAAGTCTTTGGTATGTATTTTTTTAAAGACATCTGTAAAGAAACCTGAATGAAATGTACAAAAGAATACAAGAAAATTGACTTTTCAACTGTTATTTCACTAATAAATTACATGCTAACCTCAATGAGACTGACAGAGCAAAGTTTGCATGGTGACTGGCAAAAACTACCCTCACAGGTTATATGTTAACAAGGTAAATGTATGTTTATATGTCATGAAGTGGTGAACCCATGGTAAGTTCCAGATGGCATTAAATTGATAGCTCAGACAGATATTGATTTTTTTTTCTTCTTTTGAAGGCACATGTAGAGCCATAGTTCAAGAAGCCAAATATTTACAAGAAAGATAATACTTTTTTATGTATAACAGTGTACTATGACATTCAGTGGAGAAAACTAATGAATATTTGAATAAAATATGTTTCAAAGAGACTAGGCTGGTTTATTTAACCAGACTTAATTCAATCATATTCCTGTAGAGAATTCTGAAG
Organism: Acanthosepion pharaonis; assembly: GCA_903632075.3. NCBI lineage: Eukaryota > Metazoa > Mollusca > Cephalopoda > Sepiida > Sepiidae > Acanthosepion > Acanthosepion pharaonis. The sequence goes on along the minus strand of CAHIKZ030003108.1, from coordinate 1,542,782 downwards.
AGGAATGTTTGCATTGGCAAATGGGAATTTACCAAAGATGAACTTTGGGATATTGTTCTCGATGTTGTGCAGACTATTTCATAGCAAGATATACAGCAGCACACAAAATCAGTGAATAGACAACTTAAATTACCGTATATTTACACATATAAGACTACTTTTAAATCCACCAAATCACCCTTAAAAATTGGGGATTATCTTATACTACAGTTCTAAAAAAGAAATGTTAAAATTTGAGTCTTTGTCAGTAAGCTAACCTCAGCTTCAGTGCAATAAATAATAACATACATACATAAAAAGATTCATATTTTCAAATAAACTGATAATAAAAGTAATAAAACCATTTCTACCATATATATTACTTAATTATACATAAATCATAATAAATTGCCTATTCGAAGAATAATTTCATATCAGTGATATCAACCTGTATCCATGCAGGCTCAACTGAGAAAATGTAAACATCAAATTATGATTGTATTCACAGCAACCTTTATCTTTTGCTAAACTTTCAGTAAAAGTGGAATATACTGTTATCATACATTATCCATGGTATTTTGTTGAAGTATAAGTAAATGGCAATTAGTACACCAGGATGTTTGTAAGTATTTAGATATAAGAAAAGAAGATTAAGAAAAAGAAGAATCAGTATTCACAAGAAATCACATGATGAAACATAAACAAAACAATGGTTTCCCTTTTAGTGGATGTTTATATGAAAAACATGATATAGAATTGTTTTTTTTATTTCATTTATTTTGAATTTCTAAGGATACCATAAGTAATAACATTTTCCATAAGATCATCTTTATATAATCAATAAGCAGTCATCTTATGCTACAGGTATACGATAAATTCATGAAAATTTTTTTTTTACCTTGTCTTATCTAAAAGTCATCTTATACACAGAAATATACAATAGTTTCAGAACATGAAGCATATATTTGTCATCATTGTAATAACGTTCTTTTCAGTTTTATGGTTCAAAACATTTATCTTCACAAACTTCATATATGTTTTGCAATTATAATTTTTACTGTTTCTTGGAACTTCAGTCATCTGATTAATCATCTAAAAACCTTGAAATTGTGGCCAAATAAAAAATGACTAAAATGTCACAGCATTGGCTAGATCTGAAAACCTTGAAACTCTTTTTGCATTATTCAGACTATTGTCCTCATCTTTGTTGCCAAATTTATCACAACATTTAAAATGGTAGCTACAGCAAAGTAAAAATGTACCCTACAATGAAAACAGAACGCAGACTGTCAGAGATACTAATCAAGAACAAGGATCACTTTTCACCTAAGATGTATAGGCAATTATTGCAGCATTACACCAAGCTACCTCACATATACAGTCTTCCTAAGAGTCACAAAGACAGTATTCCACTCAGGCCAAATGTTAGTTGCCAAGGCTCTGTGTGCCACCCTCTGAGTCACTTCCTTGTAGATATAAGTGACCCATTAATTGGAAAGTCACCTTCATATGTCCAAAATTCCATCCACTTTGTGGAAATAATCAAAGATGCCTCCATCCTATCCAACCAGATGGTGAGCTTGGATGTGGTGAGTTTGTTCACCAAGGTACCCATGAAGGAGGCACTCTCAGTAGTCAGAGACAGATTGGCCTCTGACTCATCCCTAGGAGAATGGACCAGTATTCCAATAGATAATCTGATGGAGATGTTGACTTTCTGTACACAAACAGCACACTTTGGAATGGGATCACATATATCGAGAGGATGTGGGCTTAGCAATGGGCTCGCTATTATCACCAGCAATGGCAAATATATAAATGAAATACTTTAAGGAAATAGCATTAGAATCTATATCTCTAATGCCAACCCTATGGTTAATATACGTAGATGACACCTTCATTCTCTGGCCACACCAGGAACATGTTCAGGTTCTACTGGACCACGTGAACTCAATAAGACCTTCGATACAGTTCACAATGGAGAAAGAGAATAACAACACACTCCCATTCCTGGATGCTCTAATATCTCGAACAGAGCATGGATTCAAGACATCTGTATACCGCAAACCGACATTCACCGGAGAGTACCTCAATTTCAACTGCCACCATCTATACAGCATAAAGAGAGGGATTGTTTGCTGCTTACAACACCAAGCAAAAGTCATAAGTGGCAACCCACAGACATTACATAAAGAATTGGTCAGTATAAGTAGTACCTTACAATGTAACAACTACACTGGGTACATGGCAGCAGCCCCAATAAACTGGGATAGGCAGGTACAAGAGGAGGACAACAACACTCAGAAAACAGTCTGCCTGCCTTATGTGAAGGGGTTATCAGAGAAAATACAAAGGATCTGCACTCCATATAACATCAGGACAACCTTCAAAAGCTGGACAACACTTCGCAGATACCTCTCCCGAATAAGACGCCCATAGAGGAGAACATGCCATTCTGTGCAGCTGTGGAAAGAAATATAAAGGGGAGACAGTCTGCCCACTTAAAGTAAGGCTTCAAGAATACTAAAAAGCTGTAACACGAGAGGAAGTGGAAAAATCAGGTGTGGCTGACCACATATGGAGAGAAAAGTGAAATTACCACCCTCTGTGGGTTCAGGTTGAAATCATAGACAAAGAACATCATTGGAAAATTCGTAAACTTAAGGAATCAGCACATACACTAAGCCACAAAAATCTCCTGAACCCACCAAGCATAGAAATGAATACAATATGGAAACCAGTCATAAGGAGTGCCAGAAAAAAGCAATAACAACAATGAAAATTGCATTATGAGCTTTGGTAAATAAAACATACAATGGTAACAGCAAAAATTGCAATATGAGCACTGGTAAAAATGGTTGCTTAAGACATTAAGTTTATAAGTCCCAGAAATTCATACACATGGCACAGTGGATAAAGGCATTGGTTAGATCCAGTGACAGGATTAGATAAATAGATTAAAATATATTTTTTAAGCATAGTTTGGCAAATTATAATTGAATTTTCCATGATTATTCAAGATCATCTAACATCAAGAGGAATAAGTCTCTGGTCTTTGCTCATAACATTGTAAGGCAGATAGTAACACGTGCATTAGAAACTCAACATGATGACCAAATAATAATAATCAGGGTTTTATTTTAAGTGCAAGCTGCGTTTGAACCTGGTACTATCGTGTACCAAATATAAATGCCAACACAAATTATTTACTTCAGATTTTCTTCCATGATCCCCTGGCACCATACTTATTTGGTACAGTATGCTGAATATTTTTTGAATAATTTTCATTGTAGCATGATTATTTTGTTCCAGGAATCAAAAATTCCTAGTACAATATTAATTTAATCCAGCACACTTTTTTATAAATCAGAAAAAATTCCAACCAGCCTATTTAAAATGACACTTGTCCTCAAAAACACATGGTACAATGAATAAAGGTGTTGGTTAGATCCAGTAACAGGACCCAAAGAGTGAGTTCCATACCTGGTTAAGGTAGTGGAGAACTTGGAGATGGGAAGTACCAGGAGATAACTGATAACTGACATCCATTAGACATGGCATGTGGAACTGGAACAATCTACCCCAGTGAGCGAAATAAAGGGTTAAGTTCGACATTCCAACCAGCTGAAGAAGGCCAGAGCATACAATGGCCAAAATGTAATAAGTATGGCAACAAAGATGAGGACAATAGTCCAAATAATGTGAATGGACACTTGTGTTTGCTGTAAAATAAGTAGGTACGGTTTTTATTTTTTCTTATCATGACACACTGACTTTATTCTTTATAAAAGCTAATGAAATATTTTTTAGCAACAGCAAAAAAAATGATGATCAATGAGTGAGCACTTAGAATAAATAATATGTGCTGTAAGCTTGGATTTGCACACATGGTGTAATGAATAATGGCACAGAATTGTTAATATTTTATCTATTGTGGTAATGGAAATAACATCATTATACCAGTACCATTTGCATTAATTCCTGACCACTGACAATACCTTTTTCTTCTTGAGTTTTCAGTGTATTTATAGAGTAAAATAATTTTACAATGTATTAGTTTTTAATCAGTTTACCACCAAGTACGACGATAATGTCACTATGACAAAAGAGGCTACTGGGAGTGAAAGAGAATCACAAGAGTTTCAAAAGAACCAGAAACTTAATCCTAAACTGGAAACAAGGGATAAACCTCTATCTCTGTTCAAAAGACCGGTGAGGAGTGAAAAAAACGAACAGGTGAACCTATCTGCGCCTATTGTATTTGCATTAGACCTGTTATGTACCCTTATTCTGTCAGTGATGCATGAATTAATTCCTGACCACTGACAATACCTTTTTATCTGATTTTCAGTGCCTACAGTAAAATTATGAACAATATATTAATATTGTACATAAAATGCCCCATTTTTCAGTAATGCTTTATCACAGATAATTCTTTTTTTTCTTGATTTTCAGTCCGTTTTTGTAATAAAAGTGTTTGATATATAATATATATAATAGTCAATTATGCTAAAATTAATTCCTGACCACTGATAATACCTTTCATTCTGATTTTACATGTATTTCTATTGTAGTCACATTTTTGTTGTACTTACATTATACGTGTAATATACGGAAGAGATATATGACAATTTGTAAAAAAGTTTAATTTGATATGTTTTGTTATTAATCTGTCTGATTTCTTATTATTTTGCAATCATTCTGTTAATTTTGTTTTTCAAATAATGTATTTAAATTTTAGTCTGTCCAATGGTGCTGCTATTACAACTAGGAGGCTGATCCCAAAAAGCTAGAGTTGTACAGTTAGTAAATTGAAGCAAGCAGTTCTCTCCAAAATATGCTTTTCAAACAAATTCTTGTAGGAATACAATAGAATACTTTTGATGGAGAATCTGAAAAGTTCTCAGCCTTACCAAGAAAGGATTCCCCACCAAAATTGTGTGTTGATGTAACCTAGAAAGGGTTACTGAATGAGGAATAACCAAAACGCAGGTTGGAAATAAAATAGTAATCTTTATAACATTAACAAAATATAATACTTGTCAGTGGCGTGAAGTTGGTAAACCACTGCTAGTGGTGGACTACTTCTTTCTTTCTTTTTATGTACCATGTCTTTTCAGGATGTAGGCGATCATGTCTCTCCACCTCCCTCTATCCCTTGCAGCTCTCAGCAAGTTCCTTCCCTCTGCTTCCTCCCCCAGACCACGTTCTGTCATTTACTTGCTTACACCTGCTAATTATGTCAAACATTGTTTCCTCTTGTCTCTCTTTCCCTCTCTTCGACCCGTGAGTATCAGATTCTCCAGGCCTTCCTTCCTCATTATGTGTCCCAGAAACTACAGCTGCCTCTTCCTGATATTAAGTATAAGACTTGTTTGCAACCTCTCTGAGACTTCATCATTGCTCACATGCTCAGTCCATGATATCCTTATTTAAACAGCATATTACCCCCACGTCCAACATATTTGTGGGCATTGTGACATACCAATTAGTGTTCATGGGTATGGTATATAACAGTACATAGTACATAAAAAGAAAGAAAGAAGTAGTTCACCACTAACAGTGGTTTACCTATTTCACGCCAGTGACAAGTATTGTATTTTGTTGATGTTATAAAGATTACTATTTCATTTCCAATTAGTGTTCATAGGTATGGTATATAACATGATTTCTTCAGATTTTAGGGGGTGAGTTAGGCCGATAACTTTTCAACATCCTTTCATATAAAATATTTTTCTACTTTTGTTAAATTTTACACAAATTTGTCTTAATGTTTTGATTAGCCAAATGATAAAATTATATTGAACTTGCCAGCTTTGTACCATCCTTGTTTGATTATGTTATAACTTCTTCGTTGTCTATTTTAAAGACTTTCAGAAAAAGAGCATTTTAATTGTTATTATATTATTACATGACTCGTATTTTTATAAGCAACCGTATGCAAATTTGACCAAATCTTAAAAAATGCACGACTGACATCAGTGTGGCTTTAGCAGCTCAAGAGAAAAATAAAATTAAAGAAAAGAACAGAAAAAGAGAAGCATAAAACTAAAAAAAAGGAGTTGCGTATTCAAGAATTATATCACTTCTACTCATTTAACTAAATTGAAATCTTTTTCCTTTCTATTTCAAGCATAAAACATTTCAGCAACCATTTAGACAAATTGAGTACTAGTCAAAAATCTTCAGTTGCTTAAAAAAATAAATCCTGTATTAGTTTTATTTAATGTGATTATTCTTGGTATTTGTATCCCGCAACTCTGGGTCAATATATTATAATTATTATTTTATTACTATCTGAAATAAATTAACTTTGATAATGTTTATACACAAAGATCTTGATAACAATGCATAATGTTGCCATTGAAAGTTTATTTATTTTTTTTTTTTACACTTTGCTCATTTTGTTGTTAAATTTTTGACATTTTGAAAACATTGGAAATTTTCTACTCATAGCTGCTAATTGCTGCTTGAGGCTTTTGAGAAAATGTCTTTCTGTTTTAAAATCTGGAGAGCACAAAATGATCCTGAGAGCATCAAAAATGAAAACAAAAGATATCCAAGTAAATCTGAAATAATTTTTTTTCTCCAAATTTTGTCATTTGTTTTTCCTCAGTGCTCTAGTCATAGTCATACTTAACAAATCAATGATCACATTGTATTGACTCGTTTTTTTTGTTTTTTTTAAGTAGAAGTTGTAATGATAGAAAAGTAAATAAATAATAACAAGGAAACCAGAATTTTACAACCTCTAAAAAATAATACATGTATATTCACAATCACCAGGCCAAAAAGCCATATTTGGACCAACCAATAAGAAAGCTTTCACATCTAGGATATAAGATAAAATTAAACAAATAATAACAAGGACACCAAAATTTCAGCATCTCTAAAAATAGATGTATATTCAGAATCCCCAGGCCAACTTATCAGAAACTGTCTTGAACAGAATATAAACATCATGGTCTACCGAGTGAATCACAAAGAAGAATTTCTGCAAGCCAGGATATAAAGCCACTAATCTTGAGCCAGTGAGAATCAGATTGTCACTTTCAAAGTGTTTCTCTAGGTATGCATATAATGAGCAGGGAAAATCAACCAGAGCTAGAATTGATGAATTAATTTTTTCCATTCCCTGTCATTGAAACATATCCAGCTCTGAAATACAATATTTACATGACCTGCTGGCAATTTTAGATGGCTACGCTATCCAGCTACATTAAAAAAAAGCATAAACCTTTTCTTTGATGATCTTTTAAGCATCCTATTGATACATTTGAAAACATATATACCTCCTTTCACCCACATTGTCAAGCAGGCACTTACTACTTTTGAATATCTATGTACATGCATAAACATATATATTTACTTCTTCCTGAACTTTTTCTCTCTCATATATGTCCATAAAATACACAATAAAGAATAAAAGTAAGAATCAATTCACTGGAGAAGGATTCTTATAGTAATTAAATTGATATCAAATTCTAGACTTGGTGTTGTGATTTTAAAGAAAAGAGCTGATATGGTCACAGTGAAGCAACTTGCTTCTATTTTGCATGGTTCAAGTCTCTCTTGAGCAAGGTGCAACATTTATCACTCAGCCTGGGCTTTAGACCATCCTGGGCTTGACGATAAACTGCATCCACATCCTGGGTAAGACGATAAGCTACGTCCAACAGCAAGGCCTCTGATTAGGAGATTTTGAGGAGCGTGGAACCACCTCTTAATTACTGGTGTTCCCAGGTGGTAGCACCTGTTAGGGTCCCAGCTATGGGCAAATAGTCGACCCCACAACCTGACTCAAAACACTATGAAAGTGTAAAAATAGATTTTAATACCAGAAATACTTTTAAAAAAATTAGTATCAGCAATAAATATTTGAAAAAAGAAAATATTACCAGAAATAAAAATCTTATCAGCATTAAATAGCCCATTTAGGTTGATATGCCACAAAACAAAACAAACTATACATTTTTGAAAAAAATATTACCAGCTATACATTTTTGAAAAAAAAAGGAAATTTTGTTGGCATTAAATAACCCATTGTGGTTGATATGCGATAAAACAAACCAAATCAAACCAAACCTGGGCCTTAGAACTAATCAGAACATTCAGTACTGATTTCAATCATTAGAAACCTAAAAAGAAAGAACACTCATGACTTGCTGACAAAACTCAATGTGACCATTCTATAAGAATCAGTGTGCAATGAAATTTTATTATTCATCATGACAGGAATGACATTGAGAACTTAAAAAGGAATTATTTTCTTAGATTGTTCCAATTTAACCCATTTGTTGTTCATAATTTTCAGAAACATTGACAATAGAGAAAAGTGAGTGTTGTGCTTATATTTTATGCAGCAAGCAATTGAACTCTAACAGTAATGGTTGTAGGCTTTGGAAATTAGTGGCTTCCTAACTTGATAGAATTCATCCCAGGGGAGTGGTTTCTCTGGCTAGCACATGTAATCATATCAAGAATTATGGTCAGAGACATTGGAAATTTTGTATGCTATCTTTTGCCTTCACCCCAAATATCTTCTCTGGCCATACAAACATGTCAATGGCAATTGACCTGAGAACTGAACTGATGATGATTTCATGACTATGAGCTTCATTTGTTTGAAAGTCAGACAAGATTAAATTATTTTTGACTTTTCTTTTAGTTTAACCACATTTTCTTAAAGTGTACTTACTAATCTATGGGGGTAGACTGTTCTCATTCCCCTGCCCATGTCTAGAAATATCTCATCTAGTTCTTATTTATAGTACTGATCAGTTTTTCCTCACCATGTTTACCCTGAGTCCAAGTAAACACTGCCTGGCCCAGGAATTGAACTCAGAATTACTCTGTCAGACTGAAACTAATAGTGTTTAATTCATTTGTTGTTGGGTAATATGAAAAAAAGCAAATGCCTAAATCCAGTTTCATATGTCTGTGTTTTATCAAAATTATAAAAATAGGTTTTTAAAAAAATAAAAAATGCTGAAGGAGTATACAGTAATAGTGGTATCTGGAGGAAATAAGTCATATTGACACACTACTTTTTGTGAGCATGTTTGCTAAACTTTGCAAAAAAACCATCATGTTATTTGAGTTAATTTTAAAAGATCTCAAGCCTCACTGATATTGAACACTGTTTTCAAATCTTTGATCATCTTTATTAAAAAGTATATCAGCTCATTTCTGCTAAACATTTTTTTACCTTTTTACCCCCAAGGAAGGCAATAAAGCCACCAAGATGGAAGAAGTTACTGAGAATGAGAGAATGTGAGAAAAAAAAAACATTATTAAGGAAAAAGAACAATACAAGGACAGGAATTAAAAAGAGTGACATTAGGTTTAAATTTTTAAAAATCAATGTTGACTGGAAAGCAAGATGTGCAATAGAAGAAACTGTTAACATAGAACTTACAGTTGCATCTAACCATTTCAACTGTAAAAGCTAGGACTGAACTTAAATTCATAAAGTCCAGGTACCAAAGAGAAAAGCTTATCAGAACAATTGCTATAAAAATATTTATAGAAAGAGTACAGGGAAGTTATGTTATGGCAGCAGAAAAATGTCCGAAGACAAGATGCTAAGTCAGGACTGATAACATTGTAGATTATTCTTTGAATTTTGTCAAGAATCTTTAAATACTTAGCAGAAGCACTATACCAGATGCAGCAGCAATATTCAATGCACAGATGAATGGTAGATATTTAAACGGGCAAGGTAGATTTTGACAAGAAAAATTGTGTAGCACGACATGGTGAATCAACGTTTTTTGCAGCAGACTGGCCCACCAGCTTAACAGGAAATTCCCCCATGAACCCCAAAGTGATGGTCCATCATTTAGAAATAACTAGAAAAAGTAAAAACTAAAAGAAAAAAAATTCTTTTGGTTGATAATTGATATTCAAATTTTGCTTTTAAATATTTATAGAAAAGCACAATGAAGCTGTTACAGCAATTGGAAAATGACTGAGATGCCAGGTTAAGACCAATACCCACTAGAAGTCTTTATGTAAAATAGGAAAAACAATCATATTGATTTTGACTTATTATCTAAAGACTAAGAAATTCACAGACATAAGTTACTATAACTTAACTTTTTATATCTTAGTAGCTTGGGTTCATATTGTTAAAAAGTATTAGACCTGGTGAAAATTCTAATGCTAAGGAATTAATATTTACAAATATTGAGGAATATGTCATGATATGTATCTACTTTTTTTAAAACCTTTTCTATATATATATATATATATATATATATATATATATATATATATATATATATATATATACTCTATTTACATTATTCGGACTATTGTCCTCATCTTTGTCACCATATTTATTACAATGTTTCAGCAGTTGTATGCTCCAGCCTTCTTCAGGTGGTTGGAATGTTGTACTGAACACTTTATTTCACTCATTGGGGTAGACTGTTCTAGTTCCTCAAGGACACATGACACAGTGGATAAAAGCGTTGGTTAGATCCAGTGACAGGACCTAAAGAGTGTGAGTTCAATACCCGGTTAAGGCAGTGGAGAACTTTCAGAGGGAAAATTAACAGGAGATAACTGATAACTGACATCCATTAGACATGGAACGTGAAACTAGAACAGTCTACCCCAGTGAGCGAAATAAAGGGTTCAGTTCAACATTCGAACCACCTGAAGTTGGCCGGAGTGTACAACAGCCGAAACGTTGTAATAAATATGACAACAAAGATGAGGACAATAGTCCGAACAATGTAAATAGTGTACATAATACCTCATCTCAGAAATATGGACAGATACCTTTCTATATCTTATAAATTATTGAGAAACAGAAACATTTTCAGCAAGCAAAATATCTGTCATAGCATACTGTTCTTCAAAACCTATTGGCAGTTAGTTAAATTCTCTTAAGACGAGCCTAAAAAGATAAACTTTTATCTGACAAGGTTAATTCTTTAAAAATTCAAAACCACTCAAAGAAAAGAAATTCAGTATAAGATCTGTTTTTGCTGCTATAACGAAATCTACCCGGCCACCCACAGAGTTGTTTTGGGAGTGGGGTTCTTGGCAAACAACTTTGCAGAAATGTTATTCAATCCTCAGTCAAATCTTACCAATTCTTTCTTTGCTTGTTTTAGAAACTAATGTAAGAAAAATGATTGCCAAAGTCTCGCCCATTTAAGTGTAGGTGAGATGTTTGGCATTGATTTCTGTGAACTTCTTCCTCACCATGTGTTGGGCTTATCTGTAATACCTGAAAAACAAATATTGTCCCATTTCTTTCCACTTGCCAAATTTTGTGAGCAGCTTCTGTGGCTATGGGTCCCTGTTTAAAATAAAATGTCAGAATTGCCAGAAACTCATTACTTATCACTTGAAGACATCCAACAGCAGAAACAATTAAAATGGTTTCCAGTGAATTAACTGTACAGGTCTTTGAGAGGACTGTCCTTCAAAAGATCTTGTGAAATGGCACTAGAGAATCACAAATTAAGAGCTGTACCAAATAAAAGAAACCACATCACTTGAGAACTTTCAAGAAAAGCAATAACTAAAATGGATAACACATAAAGGGAAAATAATGACATAATCCTTATGTATCCTTATCCTTATGAAAATAATGTTCCATTCTACTTCAAACAAAACGGTCAGTCGGAAGCTCCCATCAATACTAGAAAGAGCAGGTACTTGACTTGAGAAATCTTTTTTTCCTGAAAATAGTTTTTAGAGAAAGATTGTATAAGTTAAAACCAAAAGTAGCACTGATAGCTCAGTCAATGAATGCATAATATTTCCTTGTAAGAGAACGGCTAATATTAGCCCTATCATAACAAGATGGGGAGTACAGATAATAAAGTTTGATCCCAACCCATTGGCCAAGGAGTGATCAAAAGTGTTAAAAAGTTCTTCAACTCCCATCAAGAAGGGATTCTAAAAAATAATTAAGATATTTTTCAGTTTTTACAGAGTGACTCAGGCTGGGAACCTTTTTGTGCCCACTCAAATATATATATATATATATATATATATATATATATATGTAAAATGTATATAAATATATCTAAAATTTATGTATATAAATATATACATAAAAAATTGCATATATATATAATTTTTATATATATTATTTATATATTATATATACACAGAGCTAACATATTAAGTTGGATTGGTGACATAAACATAATTAGTTTGCCTGGCGATTGCAAATAAGCGTGAAAATCCAACTATATATATATATATATATATATATATATATATATATATAGGAGAAAGAGAATATTCGGGCACCAATCCTTCTTTATGCATGTTTTGTTAAATATCATACTGTTTATTTTAGTGTTGTTTCTCAGATGTATAAAAAAAAATGAAACATTTTTTTATGTTGCACAATCTCCAAAATTACTTTGTCGTGAGATTCTTTAAAATGCATGTTTTTGGGGTTTTTTTTTTTCTGTATAACTTAGCTTGTATTATATGCTTAAACTAAGCAATAGTACCCGATGGGGATTATTAAAAGAAATGAAATATGAAGTGAGAGAGACAGAGTGAGAGAGAGAGAGAGATATCATTCTAGCCAAATTTTGTGGGCTAGTATCATCAGAGTGAAGAGTGACATTAGCAAGCAATGGGTTGTAATATGAGAGTGAACAAAAAAAAAAAGCCTTGGATGATTCGATTCGATAATTTCAGTTAAGCTTGTTAGAATCAGGGGTGGTTGCTGACCGAAAGGTTAATGGAGCTGGGGTGATGGTGGCCGATTATGTGCGAAAGGGGAGAGTGTTTGGTTATTGTAGTGATGTTGGTTCAACTTGCCATCTTTTTCTATCTCTCTCTCTCACTGATTTGGGTCAGTCACAAAAACTGGGTGGTTGGGGAGGGATGCTAATCCTTTACTTGCGGGGAGGGGGAATCAATTCAGCAAACTAACAAGTAAGATCTGTAATCTCCGTCCTTTGATTTAACTTTGAAGTTGGTTACAAACACGCCATGGCGAAGAAAAAGGAACATACAATCTTCACACGCGTAGCATCAGACATGGATATCTTCTTCTTCTTTTCTCTCTCCCGCTTCGTCCGTCATTCGTATTTTGTCCTGCGTCACACGCTAAAAGAAACCCACGTCTTTCCCTCACACCTCACGACAAAAAAAAAAAAAAAAAAAAAGGACAGCAGAAGCAATAAGCCGTGGGGAGTAGAAGTCCCCGATTCTCTCTCTTCTTAACTCTTCTGGTACGTCTCCACTTTCTCCATTTTTGCTCTTCCTAGGAACGGATCGCAGCTGACCAGAGCTGGAGTAACTTGGACAGATGCCATTACCTAGGCCGAAACTCTTTGCCTTTACTCTGCTCAACTCTGCTCCATTTTCGTCTCATCGACCGGCCAAGCGGTTGATTCAAAATCAGTCGTGCCATGTTACAAGATTGAATGGAAGCAAGCCCTGTTTGTGGAGAAAGAAGTTCAAAGACACCTTGGGACATTGTTAACCTGGCCCACGCTGGCCAAACTATTGATCCCTGAGTATCTCATAAAGACATCCGTGTTTTCACAATGATTTTGTCTACGACAATTAAATACACCTAACACTGAAGTGGAAATTGACTCGTCTCATGCGTTCGTTCGTTCTTCTGCATGCGTGTCTGTGAGTGGGTATTTAAGCAGTGTTGTCGTGTGTATCTTTTTCACTGTTTGTTGTCCTATCTTTAAGGAACCAACAGATCTTAGAGGTTTTCCTCTTTTTCTTTTTGTATTCTTTTTTTTTTTATGTGGATTTTTTTTGTGGAATTTTTTTTTCTCTCTCTTTTACCTTAACGCTTAATCAGATCTGTCCTTTCGTTTACTTGTCAAGCTTTTTTTTGTTGTTGCTTTGACGGGTTTTTTTTCTTCATTTTTTTTTTTTTCTTATAAAAATTTTTTCTTCGTTTCCCTTTGTTGCTCTTTTATTTGTCATCTTTAACCTTTTTTGTTATTTTACGTATTTTTTTGACCGATTATTTGTCAGATTTTTTTTCCCCATCGTTTTTTTTTTTTTTGTTATCTTTTTTTTCTTTTCATTGCAGTTTTTTTCCTTTTGTTTCTTGTCTTTCTTTTTTTATGCTTTTTTTTTTTGCTGTCTTTTTTCTTTGTGTTTTTCGTGTTTGTGTAACAGTAACAGTATTTCTTATAGTTTTTTTTATTTTATTTGTTTTTACCTTGTTTGATGTTTTATCTTGTATCTTTGTCAGTTTCTTTATGTTTTGGGGATTTTTTTTCGTTTTGATGTTTCTCTGCTTTTTATTTTTTTTTGTTTTTTTTTTTTGCTTTTTTTTTTTTATCCGATCATTTTTCTCAGTGTTCCAGTTGTGTATTTGACAGAAACTCAGCAAAGCATTTTGTATTCTTTCCTCTTTCTTTACCTCTCCATTCCATTTACATGTAATCTGGGACCCTGCAAAGTGGCTGTTTTTCTCTCTTTTGGGGATAAATCTAAGAGAGTACCTTGTTTACCAGCAAATAGTGACTCACACAGGCACGGCATATCATCACGAAGTTGTTAGAGTTCACAGAAATCTATTACCTTTTATCAGAAATCCTGACAATTAAACTTTTTCGTGGATTTTTTTTTTGTATTAAAAAAAATAATTTGTTTACATTAAAGAATTTCCCTCTTAGAAGACTTATACAATGTTAATATAAAGATCCCAAATTAAATTTCTTCTAAGGCAAAATATGAATGTTCTCTCATGCTAGTTCATGCAGTGCTCCTTTCAGTATTTAAAAAAAAATCATTTGACAGGCTTAATAGAGTGAACAATACTGTCTTTTTTTTCATTTTAACAAACTAGCTGACTGGACAGGAGAGGAAAAGTGGTTCTGGCAGGTCAGCTCAGCCACTGATCTTGAGTAAAATCAACTCAGCAGTAATGAGGATTTGATGAACAAATTGTGTCTCATGTTTGTAATACAGTCAGAATGTTAATGTATGCATATTTTCATAAAATCTCTGATAATGTCTTGCAAGAGCAGAAAGTTCTTGGACGTGGGATAATTTATATTTAAATATGTACTGGAAAATAGTTCAAAAGAGAAATAATAAATAAAAAACTTCTTAAAAGAGAACTTTAACCAAACCAAATATATATATATATATATATATAGAGAGAGAGAGAGAGAAAAAGAGACATGTTTCATTGAATAATTTAGACAAGTTTTGTCTACTTATTTTCAATTGGATCCTTTCATATTTACAGAGAAGCTTTTTGGTGTCATTATTAAAGGAAAAGAGAAAATTAACATGTTGATACATTTTATTTATTCCAAGTAATTTCGACATAAGCTCAATGTCTTCATCAGGTTGTTGTTGTTTTTTTCAAGAAAAATATAGTAGTCTGCATCATTTTCAAAGACAACACTGCTGTGTTCATTTGAAAGTTAAAACTTTTACTGTTGAAGTGAAGAATGCTGAGTTTTGTACCATTAGCTAAGTAGAACTTCAGGGGAGGTAACTAAGTTATGAGGTGTTCAGAGTTTTTAAAAAGAATACACACACACACACACACACATATAATTAGTATATTTTTATTATAAGAGATTATAATAAAACATTTTGAAATCACTACACAAAAGCTTTCATGTTTCAATACTATGATTGTACTTCTTCAGGTGATGATAAGTAACTGATGATTAAATTTTTTACTATATTGCTCTACTTTGTTTTGAGCACTTTTTTAAAAGCAAAGGCTACAAACAGTAAATTTTTATCCATATGTTCTTTCATTTGTAAATATATATATATATGGCAATATATATAATAATATCTCATACCCCACAAAAGAATTTACTAAATAAAAGATCAGAGATAATCTCTGAGTAGGCATGAGAATAAGTACCTATTATCCGAATTTATACCAAATGGATATATATAAAAAAACAAACAACAATCACTCTTTAGTTCAAGCTACCATCACAATAATTACATTTGTTATCATCATTGCATCACCATTAGTAATCACTTCTACCACTTTACAATAACTATTAGCTACTAATATTATCATTACCGCCAACCCCACAACACCGTTACTACCACATCACATCTACTATTAACATATAAATCCACTATAACTATCAACATAAATTACTCCCCCTCTCCCCAGCATATTTAATACCACCAAATCAAAACCAATAAGGTCAGAGATAATTTCCAAATGTAGGCATCAGAATAAATACCTATTATCAGGATTTATACCAAACGGAAAAAAAAAAAATAATACAACACCAACAATCACTTTTTAGTTCAAGCTACCATTACAATAATTACATTTATTGTTGTTATCATTCTCCCACCACCATTACTAATCACTTCTACCAATTTACAATAACTATTAGCTACTTATATTATCATTGCCACCAATCCCCCTACACCATTACTACCACATCACATCTACTATTATCATATAAACCCGCTATAATTATTAACGTAAACTACTCCCCCTCCCCCCAGCATATTTAATACCACCATATAAAAACCAATAAGGATTACAAACTGGAATTTCTCTCAGTTACATATACGCAGTCATCAAAAATAGGCAAATAACCAGCTTTAAAATAATAACAAATCAACCTTAAAAAATTAAAAATAATAGCAATTTTTACCTATCATAATTTTAGACAGACCCCACCACACGTATATACATGCATGCGAGGAAATATTATTCAGGGAAAAAATAGAAAAATGCTCTGATTGCTGACATACATACATTCACAAGACATTCACGCTACACTTCCGATCTTTAAATTTCAACATACAAATGCATATGTATATAGACAACAGCACACATATACATACATATGTCAAGTCTCATACTGTCCACATATATTTATGTCTGTATGAGCCCCGGTGGACGAGCGAGTGTGTATGTGTGTCTGCGTAACTCAACGGGTGTACGGACATGCATCTATGTTTGCGTTAGCATGAGTGACATCACGACGACGATTCCCTCCTGCCACACTTCCATAATAACACCAATACACACAATCTACATAAATCCAAAATTTTTTTAAATTAATAAGTTTGTCTGACGATCACAAAAACGTGAAACCCAGGGTTAAAAACTCACATCAATCCAACCAAATATGTTAGCTCTATCTCTGATATTGAGTGCTTTCTAATAAGTACTGCGCATATAATATATTACACACACACACACACACACACACATATATATATATATATATATATATATATATATATATATATATAAACAGTAGGTGGTACCCACTCACACCCAAGCATTGAGATTGTCATCCACTCTCCTTACTCCCTTTCTCCCCTCTGGTGGCACTGTTTGAGGGCTGTGAAGGTCCAGCCTACTCCTGAAGATGAGTCAAAAAGAGTTTCATGAGGTTATTTATGTGAATTTCATTTTGGTGAACAACTCTACAGGACAGAGAAGGCCACAGATTTGGTCAGAAGTACCTCCCTTGTGACTCAAAGGAAATTGAGACAGACTAGATCTGGCAAGCATAGTTGCATTGGGCTGTTGGATACTTGGTCTGTCATCTTGGTTACACCAGCCTGACTGGCGCTGCCCTCTCACACCAGTTTGATCACTGGGATTTTGTGCGTATGTTTTTGTGTATATATATATATATATATATACTCAGCAACCAGGATATATATATGGAGAAAGCCCAGTTTGATTTGGCATGCCTTAAACCACTTCACCACAGATAATGAAAAGCCTAGCAAGATTATATATTTTCCCTTTTTTTTTCTTTAAGGAAACCTTACTTGGCAGTTCGCTCTCTCTTACCAAACAGTCTATGGCATGTCTGATCAAATGGTGGTTTCTCCCTACAAAGGGGGACACAGATTCAAATTCTGCCAGAGAGCATATTTTCATTATTAAGATTTCTTGATTCTGCAGGCCAATAAATCTAACAGACACAAATAGGAGTAATTCACTTAAAAAAAATATTTGAAGTCATGAGCATGTAGGACTGTGAATAAATCCATTAATTCTTAAAAAATTGCTTTATTTACATTTAGGATACAAAACTGAGCAGATATGGGCTTTTGAGAAAAATCTGAAGAAGGTAATGTGTTTTCCTTAAATATATATATATATATATAAAAATTGTTATGATATCTCTTGTCTCTCATTGTAAATATATTTATATATATATATATCATAGCAATAAAAAAGGGTTAAACTTATTTAACTTTTCATGATTAAAAAGAAAAGTGAAAAATAAAACAAACAGCCAAACTGATTTTGCTGTCGCTCAACAGAGTTGGATCTAGGGATTATATCAAGAAAATAAAACATAAAAACGATATGTAATATTAATGAATGCGGAATACAATTTAAATTGAAGTCATGTTTAGTCCAAACAGCCACTGTTATCAGAGGGAGGGCTTTCAGGACTGAACATAAATTGTTTCCAGCACCTTTATCTGCAATATAGAGTGAGCATGACTCGATGATAATCAAGTCAATGCTAAAGTTAGCAGCAGAATTTGGGTTTTTAATAAGATGCCCCATAATAAAGCAACCATATGTGTTGTTCAGAACCTCCTTTAGTTGTAATGTTCCATTCCTGATTTTTCTAGGTATATGCTGCTGTATCCCAACACCTAAATGTTGGGTCATTCTACCTGTGTAGTCGGCACTGCAACTACATTTAAAATGATAAATAACATTATTAATA
Source organism: Acanthosepion pharaonis (assembly GCA_903632075.3). Lineage (NCBI taxonomy): Eukaryota > Metazoa > Mollusca > Cephalopoda > Sepiida > Sepiidae > Acanthosepion > Acanthosepion pharaonis. The sequence continues at coordinate 1,524,126 of CAHIKZ030003108.1, read as the reverse complement.
TGGTGTGGGGTGGTAGAATACCATATATATATATATATATATATATATATATATATATATATATATGACATTATTAGAACTGTACGAAGTGTTACTCACAAAGGGAAAGCTGCTGTTAGCTTAATGTGCTTTTAGACTACTCATCCACAGAAGACTTTCACTGTCAAGCAAAGTTAGTTCAATTACCCTATTTAAGAAATGCACATCATTTTTTCAGATTTTGAAGTCAATATCTGCTAAATTTTATTTTCATATACCAAATCTAAACAGAGTAATTTCTAGATTTTTATTTATAATCACACACACACACACACGTATATGCACAGTGTGCGGCAAAAGTAAAAGCCTTTTTTATTTATTGACTTTTATTGAACGAAAATAAATACAATAGTTTATGAAATAAGTATTGTCACAACAAAACATGACTTGTTATGACTGACAAAAAATCTTTTCTGTTTTGTCCCATTATACCCACTCAAGGTTGGTATGTACTACTTAGTGAACTTCAAGACTGGAGAGGTAGGCCCAACCCTGATTGGTGACCCTGAGCAGTGCTTTGTGACCTTCACTATATTATCAAGATTTGCTTTTTTCTACCTACTTTTATATATGTTACAAATTTAACACAGGTGACTATTAAAGGACGAAAAACTTTCACGGATTTTGATGTCATTCTGGGGTACATTTTTTTTGCGTTTTTTTTTTTTTTGTTCAAATATGTGAATTTGTTTTGCCTATAGTAAGACTTGAAAAAACACTGTACAAAATTTACTATATTTTATCCATAATGTTGAATATGTTAAAATTCTTCAACTTTTTAAGAAAAAAAAATCTCAAGTTGATGTGAAAACTTGCTGTAAAATATTGTTGATTTATTTAAGATGGAATGATCTATTATGACATGTCTCTTATGATGGAATGATCTATTATGACATGTCTTTAAATTGTATTTAGATATATTGTATTTATTCTTAATTTTTCTCATTGAATTTTTCACCTATATTACATATGATCCATTATTGTACATAATTTGATTACAGTAAAATTTATATTTTATATGTATACTGCCTTATGAAAATTGAGATGGAGTAGAGTGTGCTCTCCTTGTATCATGGACTTGGTGTGTGTACGAAGGGGGGGGGGCTGCTACTTGTCTTGTATCCACTTTTGTACAGATAGATATGTGTGTGTAGGTGTGTGAATCAATGATATCTGGTAAGTAAGGTTGATACTTTCACAAAAACTTCTATACTGGCCTCTACATTGATTTCAGTGCATTGTGTATGAGAATGTACATTTGTTAAGGCTAATATCAGCATAAAAATGCTCACATATCTGCACTGTGTAGGGTTCTATAGCTGTCTTCTCAAGTATGTATGTCTAATATATATATATATATATATAGTGATTTTATATACAAAGACTGGGTAAATAAAAAATGGTGCCGATGTAAATACATGCTGATATATGCAATTACACACAAACATTATACATATATATATATATATATATATATATATATATATATATATATATATATATATAAAAAAAAACTTTCAACTATCCAGGTTAAGTCTGAGTCATTTGATTAAAATTCATTTAATTAAATATTTGATGAACCTATTTAATTGAGATCTTTCTTTGAAAAATTTGATTGTCTTTGTTCCTTCTGCACATTGATGTAAGATGGTATTGATCATCAAGTTTCAATCAATCTACATATATATATATATATATATATATATATATATATTATGCATGTGAACTTTTGCAAATATCTATATATGACTTGATATTGACTTAGGTACAAGCATGTGTATATGTATGCATGCACACGTGTGTGTGTGTATGAGATTTTCTGTTAATGTTGTGTATGGTTGCAGCTGTCATTATGTCAATTTTTCTTAGTGGAACTTTTCTGACAATGACAAATCAAACTGCAAACTTTACAAGGTTCCCAATTTAATTGGATTCTTGTTCTTTGGAAAGAGCCATGTTGTCAATTTTTCATGGTTTTTAAAAACATCCTCATCCCAATAGTGATATGTGCTGACTTATTTACAAATGAAGCTGAGAAGAATAGGGATAGGGTGGGGTGAATGGGGTTATAAGTACAGTAGATAATTTGAAGATTCTGCGGGTAGGGATACTGAGGCATTTTCAAATGTAAATGATGATTATAACAATGGTGTCATGCTTATGATAGGAAGATTTTGTCCTGAAGAAATATTTTATTGATGATGATGGTTTCATTACATAAAAGGACAATGATGATGATGATTTGGTAAGTAAAAAACAAATATCATAGTGATGATGGCACTGGTAGATAAAAAAAAGGATGATGATGAGGTGTAAGATGAAATGATTTGGCTGAGATGGATGATATTGGAACTGATGAAGGTAATATTAAACGTTTCCTGATAAGGAAACATTCAGCATTCATTGGCTGTGCTGCTGTTAGTTGAAATTTATAAAAAATTTTCTATTAAAATAATTTTTCACGAAAACAGCTTTCTAAAGTCCAGTAACTGTTATCACTCTTTCCAGTAGTGATAGAGGTTTCTTTCCTAAACTTTTTGTTTGGATTAATGTGGAGTGTCAAGTTCAAATTATTTGTGTTATGTTTTAGTTGCTGCTGTTGAAAGTCCTCAATTGAAAAGGCTTCTGTAATCTGGCACATTTCTTTGTTTGTGATTCTGTAGCACCAGCCCACAAGATTTGAAGAAGGATGGTTCTTGCGAAGACCTACAGGCTTCATTTTCTCAAGGCCATTTTTAGCCATTGATCTGAGAAAATGGTAGTGTAGAGCTGACAGTCTAGATATTCCTGAAAGGGTTTAGTGATGTGCATGATATTTATATGAAATTCTTGATCTGACAAAAGTAAATATGACTTGTATATTACATATGGTTGTAACCTAGGAAAGGTTACTGAATAGAATAATCAAACAAAGGCTGGTAATGAATGATAATACTTAGGACAGGAACAACACATATAAGATTTGCCAGTGGCATATAGAAGTAGTGACTGCTAGAAGTGAGTCAAGTGAATTCCACAATGAATCTCCAACTGCAGATCAGCATACAGTATTTACTACTGTATTTATGTGAATGGAGATATACCCATTATCATCCGTACATATGCTACAATGCATATTGAGAGAAAGAAAATGAAATAAGATTTGACTTTTGAAATACTTGAAGATCAAGCTGTGAGATTTTACAGATTAAAAAAAATGATTAGGTAATGATTTTGTAAAAATGGAGAGAAAATGGATTTTGCTGAAGGTAAAATATTGATCTAAAAGGGGTTATGTTAAGATTATGGATTTTGTCCAGGTACAAATTTTCAGTATTCCATCCAGAACAAAATTTCGGAGTGGGGTTACTCAGTTATGAGGTGTACAAACCCATCTCTAATGGAATATAGATGCTTTAAATTTCCCTTATTTCCTGGTATTTGATTTTGTGCCATACATAATGGCAAAGGATGCCTGTCTACTAGGGCAGCTATTCAATCCCTGTTGCAGACGCCTGCTCAGTCATATTTATGTTTTTTAACACCTCCCAGAGCCCATTTTGTTGATGTTATAAAGATTACCATTTCATTTCCAACCTCTGTTTTGGTTATTTCTCATTCAGTAACCCTTTCTAGGTTACAACACATGGTCAGAAAGCAAACATTCTAACCACTTGGCCACATGCTCATTTTTGCCAAATAAAGTAAATAAAAGGGTATAAAACAAGGATATGTCTTCTCTCCAGACTTATTCAGTGAGGCAATTCTGAGAGAATTAGAGGTTCTACCAGGATTCATTATTGGCAGCAACAATCTTAACAATATAAGATATGCAGATGACACAGTGTTGATAGAGGAAACAGAAAGGGATCTACAAGAATTCCTACAGAAGGTAGTAAAGGAAAGCAAGGCGATGGAATTCATGGTTGCTAGCAAAAGGAACAGCCCAATCATGCAAATTACATATTGGGGATAACATGTAGAAAACATGTTTTAATATAGGTCAGAAACACTGAAATCTGAAGGTGCCTTGGTATAGTGAATGATGCCTTCTAAAAGCTAAGCAAAGTATTAACAAACAGGAAAAATAATTAGAAACAAAGAAAAGAGTACTGAACCGTCATGTAATATCAGTCTTCCTTTATGGTAGTGAATACTGAACAATCTGCCAGATGAAGAAGAGACTGGAAGCAAGAGAAATATAGTTCTACAGAAGGATACTGAGAATATCATGGACCAAATATGTGAGCAACAATGAAGTTTTAGAGAAAATGGAAACAAAAAGGAGACATACTTAAATTCAAGAAGAGACAGTTGAAATTTCCAGGGCAGATAATGAAAAAAGAGGGTTAGGAAAATTTGATACTCATGGTGCAGATTGAGGGCAAGAGTGACAGAGGCAAAGAATGCATAACCTAGCTAGTGAGCTTGAGTAAATAGATGGTGGAACAAGGTTTAGGAGAGGTAACAAAAAGGCTAAGTTTATTAACAGCTACAAAGAACAGGAAATAGTGGAGATCCATGATCCCCAACATCGTGAAGGGATACAGCATTACAAAACACTCTTTTATACTCTCATCTATATACATATAATGTAAATCATTGCAGATACCCATATAGCACACATAACTCTATCAATGATTAGAAATGTCTTTCAGCAAATGAAGCCTGTAGGTCTTAGAGGGGACCATTCTTTTTTGAAACTTGTGGACTGGTTCTTATAGAATCTGAAAGAAATGTACCAAATAAAAGACATGAGGACTATCAGCAGCAGCAACAACTAAAATGGATAGAACATGTAATTTGAAAAGAAAATGTCATAATCCAGGTGATGGCATACCACAGTACTTCAAACAAAAGGTTAAGAAGGAGATTCCTTCAAAACTGGATGAAGTGATAACAATGAACTTGAGAAACTTATTTTTCTGAAAAAACATTTTTAAAAGAAATTTCAACCCAAAATAGCCATGACAGATCAATGAATGTCAAATGTTTCCTTATAAGGAAACAGCTAATATTAACATTACCATTACTATTTGTTAAGTGATGATTAACTTCTTTTAATTGGAGATGAAAAATATAATTCTCATTTAAATTGTAGATAAATGACTTTTGATGAAATTACTGTCCTATCATATGAACAGTTTTATTCACTTAAGGAATTCAGACCTTAGCCTTTGTTGCTGAAATCTTACTCAGGACATTATTTTCTTTGTGTAACCTGACATTGCAACTTAAGCTGCTACTGCTGCTTCCCATCTTTCAGGGCCTTTGACTTTTGGCATTGAGCCTGATCCTTAAAAGTCAAAAATAGAAGCATCTTGTCCCTTCTCCTATCCCTGCACCATGGGAGTGTTGATTTCTAATGGGCATTTGTCCAAGGTGCTTTTAACACAAAAGGGACACAGACTGACACCAAGTTTTGTAGCCTATATTTTTTCTCTTGACTAAAAAGGAAGAAAAACAAACAAAAAAAAATACAGATTGGTTGTATGAGGGATAGGGATGGGGGTGTTGTGACTTATTCTTTTATCTTATTTTCTGTTTCTTCAACCAATTTGCTTTCAGTATTTTCTTCTTGAACTGTCCTCTCCTCACCAATTTGTTGAGGTTGACTAATTCTTTTTCTTCTCTGAATATTTTCCCTTAACCTTTTAGTGATCATCGAGGCATTTCTAATGACCTGCCAACATTATTGTCTGTTCATTGTAATTGGGCAGCAATATTTTTTCATTGTGTTATAAAGACTAAAATTTGAAAGGAAGTAAAGAAGGCAAAACCAAATTTGTCAATTCACAAATAATTTGCCATTTAACAAAACACTCGTTTGTTCATATCCAGGTTGAAGGTATTGGGGTGTACACGATAACCAAATAAGACAGAAGTTAAAGTCTTTTGGAATGGAAAACAGATTCTTGGATTATTTATATTATTTCCAAGCAGATTAATGTCCCCATTTTTGTATTTGTTCTTGGATATTGTGATATCACTAGCCAGTAAATTTGTCATAGGAATGAATAATAATAAAAAGTACTTGATAGTGGAAATTTATAATCATATATGCTTGAAAGATACCTATTTGGTTTCTCATAGAAATAAAAGATGATTTCTATAAAATTCATCCTCAGTTTTGTAAAACAATTTTTGATTTGCTCAAGAGATTTTTAACCCATTGTATCAGTGTGAATGGACACCTACTTTTTTTTTACATATAACGTGGTGATTTTGTTTCAAGTTTTCATTTTCATGATTTAAGATGAAAACTTGGAAATTTCCTATCATATTTCAGTGAAATTTTCACTTTCTAAAATTATATTTGATAATTATAAATTTGATATTTATTTATATATATATATATATATATATATATATATATAAAAAGTAACTTTTACCCTGACTTTCTCTGGCTAATAATCAGACAGAACACAAAATGTGTTTAACCTATATCTTCCTGATATCAGTTTGAGCTGACATCTTTTGTTTTCCATTACTATGACTGTTTTGTTTAAAGTTTTTATTTTCCTGATTTCAGATGAAAATTTGAAAATTTCCCAAAAAATTTCATTGAAATTTTCACTTTCTAAAATTATTTTATATTTGGAAGAAAAAGTTGTCAGTTTATACTGACACCAAGAGGATATATGTTAATGAAATCTTTGAAAAAGGGTGTAAGTGTTGTTATGAGCATAAAAGGTAAAAAGAAAAATGTTTATTTTCATTAATAAATGATTTTTAGAGACAAAGAACAAACTAATAAAGTATGGAGAGTATTAATAAACTTGGAATATATTTATGATGAATGACCCTGTTCAGAAAAAAATCTTTTACAAGAATTCAATTTCTCACATGTGCCCAATTGAAATTAACCTCTAAGATTTTTTTTTTAAATGTGATTAATCTGGAATAGTTTCTTAAATTTTATATTGTTGTAACCTAGAAAAAGTTTACTGAATAAGAATAACCAAAACTAAGGTTGGAAATGAAACGATAAAACACGAACAACATAGAAGACTTGCCAGTTGTGCTTAGTAAGTAATCAACTGCTAGTAGTGAGCTAGAAGTGAATCAAGGTGAATCCACATACAGTATATTCCACTGTATTTATAAGGATTGGGACATACCCATTATAGTCTATAGGTATGGTATAACATATATGCTAATACAGAAATTATATATATATATATATATATATATATATATATATATATATAATTTCACTCTGTGAGGCATTAATAATGTCACTAAGATACAAGTGGGTTACAGAGAGTGAAAAGAAATGAGAAAAATATTAGTCAGGTGAAAGGACAATAAAAGAACATGATTTCAAGAAGAAACAAGATTGAAATTGATGTTACATTTAAATTTTTGATGGTTGTAGATGATTGGGAAGAAAGAAACCAGAGGAGATTTGCACAAACAAGAAGTCCAAGAAGAGAAACTATTAGAATAGAAGTTATGGTTACATCTACATTTCAACAGTAAAATGATGAGACCTAATTGCCAATCTAGTAGTATGCTTAAATATATGAGGTTGAGGTACTAAGGAAAACAACTGACATGAAAATATTTATAGAAAAGATGCAAGGAATCTCCACTATGGCAGTAGGAACATGATTGAAGCTGAGATGCCAGGTCAGGGTTGATAACATTGCAGATTCTTCTTTGGCTTTTAGCAAGAATCTCTAGATAAAGAACAGAAGCTCCAGATCATATTTTCCATCAATATTCAATGCATGAATCAATTATTGACTTAGAAAAGGTGTAACATGGATTCTGGTGAGAAAAATTTTCTCCCACAACACAGTAAAACAACTTTCCTAGCAGTAGACCTATCAATTGATTCAATATAATCGTTCCATTTCATGTCAGTAGAAAACACTAGAAAGTGCAATGAGTCACTCTCCTCGAGGTTAGCATTAGCCATGGTGATGGAAGGCAAAAATGATTCAGTAAAATTATTAAAGTATATATGTATATATAATGTCTATTCCTGAATTTCATGAAGAAAATAATGCAGAAAATAATAACATCGGCATTATTGCAAGGTATCTTACCTTTAAGTCTTTAATGATTTTTCCAATGCAAAAGAAGCAAACAAGTCTAAATTTTCAAAGGTTGTAACTTTATAATTCATAACAAAAATTTCCATTACCCCAAGACAAGACACACAACTGCAATGATAGACATTGCTATTGTTTTCAGTTAATAAAACGGATTGAACAAGAAACCTGTGTCCAGTTCAATCTTCTGGCCACTTTGCTCTTCATCTCTTCTCATAAATGCCATTTGATTGACAGATGAAAGAAAACTGAATAATCTATTCTCTAGATCTTTACAAAGATTACTTGAAGCATATCCAGTGTCTGTGATGAACATTACAATTTTCACAAAATTGAATGAGCAGACTCTCATCTGCACAATTAAAAAGCCAATTTGTGAACGCATTTCATTAGTTTTATGCCATGAGCCATATATAGTAGAAAGAATATTTTCCAGTCAGAAGGCACGGGTTTATTATTTACAGGAACATTTTTTCCAGATCTCCTTTCCCTCCTTCTGATGGGTGCCCTGTATTTATCAGCTGGAAATAACATTGATGTAATTTAGAGTATAATGACCAAAGCAGGTGCTTTCGTCCAGGACTTGTCCATTCCGTTCACAGCTGCTCTTTCTGGTATGTCTACCCATTTTTATGGACATTATGATGGAATTTCCTTACTTCTTGGAAAATGGCATTGGTCTAGAAAAGTCAGTTTTCTGTTTTGAAGTTAGAGAATTCCTTGAGATTATTTTTTTCTTGCTTGAATCCCAATTTTGGTTAAGGCACTAGCCTGAAATTCTGCTATTATATTTTAGTATTACTAACAGTGTGATGTATAGATGTTATTAAACTTTAATCATGGGGTACACCAAATACCCATTGACAGTCCTTTTAATCAAAAGATAATCAATAATGAAATATTGAAAATGTGTATATTTTTGTTAACATTACCTAAGAATATCTTGAAAGAAAATTTTGATTTTATATCATTTTCAAATAGTTCATCAGTTCTAACTTAATTTTGTTTGACTTAAGGTCATATTTTTGGAGAGCCCAAGAAGGAGGTCTTATTAAAATCAAATTGTAGTCAATAACATGATTAATGGAGTAACTATTAAGAAATATGACTGAGAGGAACAATTTCTTCAGGTTTACTTGCATGGTTCTCATTCTGTCTATCCTTTTGATATCATCCGATTCTAGTGAGAATGACTGGCATTGGGACAGAGGAGTAAGATAATTACAATGAGAACGTGGTCTGGTATTTTATTTTTAATGTTAACAACTGAGCAATCTATTACCCTCTTTTGTGTCTTTCTGTCTCTCTCTACTCACAAATGTTCATCTCATTCTTTCTCTGTGTGTTTGTGTATATATATATATATATATATATATATATATATATATATATATATATAAACTATAAACATTTTTATTTTTTATCAGCTGAATTTAGAGTGTTTTTCTTTCCATCAATAGAAAATGAAAGAAAATAAATGAATTCAGCTGATAAAAAAAAAATTCTAAAATTCCTTACACCCATCTGCTGTCCACATATGTAGTCCTACCATTCTAACAAATTTCATCTGATGAAGTCCTGAAGGACAAAATGCATCACGAGTATACTTTTTCCACTTTGTTATACAATTTCTCCAATACTGTTTATGATATATAAAAATATATGTTAGTATCATATATATATGTATAATGCATTGGTCACATCAGATAAAAGATTTATATTTTATGAATTTAATGTGCATGCCAGCCACAATTTCTGTGATGATAGCCACTGTACTACAAGCAGATTCTTAGATGAAAACAAGAAATGGGTATTGAAAAAGAATGTTCTCAACCCAACCCATTTTTCAAAACCTTAGCAAAAGACCAAACATCTGAGAATTTTTTTGTTTTCAGGGATTCTTTTTCTGGTTCAGAACTTCTAAACAGCTTTATATATATATATATATTAAAAGTTTTGTTGAAAAACAGCTGACAAGGTGTGGTGGTTGAGTTTTTTGGTATAAGTTCTCATGTGTTTGTACCATTTTTTTCTTTTCAGGACATAAATCATATAAAAATTGTTCAAATGTTTTCCAAGTGTTTTTGGTTATACTCTCAGCCATTATCAAGGATGAACTTTTATTTTATCTATATATGCATTGTTCTTTGTATGTATCTCGAGTTATTGGAATATATATATATATATATATATATATATATATATCAAAGTGTTTTATTGGTGTGGTAAGCACACATCAAATTCCAACTTTTATGTTCACTTTTACACAATTACCATTAGAAAAAGGTATCTCTAGCCTTATCTAGCTTGTTAACCATTTGTGGGTTAATTAAACTGAAACATTTTTGAATTGTATAACAATAATTCTATTTGTTGTGGATGAATGTTGTATTAAAAGTTTTGGAGATATAAGTTTGGCATTCATCCATGTTTTGAATATTGCTGCCACATATGGTTCAGTGCTCCTGTTGTATATTTAGAAATTTCAATGAAATATATACAAATCAGCAATATTATTGGTCCTCAACTGCAGTCTAAACTTCAGACACTTTCCCATTGCCATAATGTAGCTTCTCTGGGCTTTTTCTATAAATACGTCCATGGTAATTACTTCAGATGAACTCTTTTTGGTGTGGTACCTAGACTTTATAAATTTAAGCGCAGTACTAGATTGGCAACAAGGTCCCATCAATTTGCAGTTGAATTGGCTAGGTGTAACCATAAGTAACTCTCTCCATGCTTTCCAGCCAACTTTGATCTTCAAAAATTCAAATGCTATGTCATTTGTTATCTACTCTCTTTTTAATTGCTCTTCTACTGTTCTGGCTCCTTAAAGCTTATTCTTTCACACTCAGTAACCCCTTGTGTCTTAGTGGCTTGCATGGGTGAAATGATTAAAAAAAACGTAAGTTATTTAACAATGATTTTCCAATTACAAAAATAGATTGTAATAAACTTTTTCGTTAAAAATACATTGTAGGGCTTTTACAAGTATAAATCAAACAGAAATAGACCTTAAACTTATATTTTATTATAGAAGCTTCAAAATCTCACTTGGTCTGTTATTTTTTAACATTTCCTTGAGGTTACCTGCTCTTTAATATTTAGCTCATATTTGTTAGGCTTACAGTCACATTACATTGAAAAATCAGTTCCTGTATGGTCACTGAAGTTAAGCAATGAAAAACCTTGTTCATACCTAGATGAGTGACTGCTTGGGAATACCAGGTACTGTTTACATGGAGGTGCCAGTGGTGTAATTGATACTGGCTCAAAATAGTTAATTAGAGAGCCAAGTTTCAATTCCTGTTAGGTTTGTTGCATTCACTTATGGGAAATATATATTTCTCAGGTGTATTTATACATAAGTGAATACAACAAACCCCACTTATTCCCTCATATATGGGTTAATTAGTAAAACTCGTATCACTAAAACCATTATTATATCCAAAACAAAAAATTCAAAATAAATAAAATTGTATGCAAAATATTTAGATTTTGGCATTAAATAATCCAGAGAGGTTGATATGCCACTAAACAGAAACAACTGATAAAATCACGTTTTTTATTTTAGGGGGTTATTTAAAGCCATATACCAATGTGATAAATGTATTTAAAATTTGGATATTTTTCTTTAATTTTGCAGGTAAATTAAAGATTTACTAAAATGATACCAGGATGTTTTCATTTTTTTTTTTTTTTAACCTGTTTACATTTTCTGACTTACCTGAGTGACTGGTGCATCTTGGCTTCATCAATCCAGGTGTACAGATCCTCATTTGACTCCATTCTCACACTGCTCAGTTGATTCAACCAGCAGAAAATCTGTTACTCCCAAATTGAAACTTGACCCCAAATACACTAAGATTCAGTTTTATGTGAAAATTTGCAGTTTTCTCTTCTGATATTGCCTATTTATTTTTATGAAAATGATTAGACAGAGAATTTGTTTTTAATTAGATTTTGACAAGTCAGTTCTTGCATTTATAAATCATCAAAAGAAAAGATACCTATGCACAATTGTACATGCAAAATAAATGTTCTTATGTATGTTTTTGTGTTCATGTATACATATATATAGTTTGGTCAGAGGGGAGAAGTACGGTAAAGAAGAAAAAGTTTTAGTGCAACGACTTTCATCCTAGGACTTCATCAGACATGTTTATGTGACTACACATGCACACAAACAATAAATACTGGGAATTTTAAATTTAAAGATTATTGTTTTCATATGTATTTTTGGTATATAATCAAGCTGATTACATTGATGTTCTTTTTCCTTTTTGTTTATGTTTCTATCACTTTTGTTATTAAATATCCCACATTGTGATCAACTAATGCATTTAATGTATTGCTTTGTAAAAGATTACTTTTGTGTTCATATAATCTTTTATTTAAATTCTTTGAGGTTTCTCTGATGTATACTTTGTGGCACTTATTACAGGTAATAGAGTAAATTCCTCCTTCAAGTTTTAGCTTATGATTATTATCTTTTACAAAACAACACCTTAAATGCATTAGTTTCTCACTGTAGTGAGACTGTCCTCAATTTAGATTTAAAGATACTGCTCTAATTAAAAGAAAAATAAATTTACTATGCTGGAAATATTTACAAAGTTCTTTAATCATCTACAGTAAATTTGTGTCCAGGTTCTTATAGTGTTTCACTATTCTTGGCAGATCTTCTGATATCACAATATGAGATAATAGCAAAAGTGATGGAAACAAACAAAAAGAATCTAAATTAAATTTGTTAAATTATATACCCAAAACACATTAAAAGAAAAAATTCTTTTTTTTTTTTAATTTAAAATTCCCAGCATCTCTTATTCATGCACATGTGTAGTCAGATCAATGTAAACCTAAACTTAGTTTGATGAAGTCCTAGAGTATGAAACATGTCACACACACACACACACACACACATACATAAATATATATATATATATATATATATATATATATATATATATAGGAAAAAAATGTATGATAAAGTGTAAAAAGTTTTTTGTGACACATTTTTGTCCTTTAGGACTTTATCAGACTAAATTTCTTATGTTGGTGCAACTACACATGTGCATGAATGAGGGATGCTGGGAAGTTAAAAAAACAAATTCAAATTTCCCAGCATCCCTCATTCATGTATGGACTCTCCCAGCTATAATTAGGAGCAGGTACTGCCTTTTGGAGAGAGAAGTTTCCAGCAGTCAGCTCTGACAGTTGAATCGAACATTCTTGTTGTAACACTCGTTTGTATATGTTTGTATTACTGTTTCTGTTAATATATTTAACTCAATTTCTCTCAGTGTGTCTTTATTTCTGGCTCTAACAAGGCCACAACAATGCACATATGCAGTCACACCAACATAACAAATTTAGTCTAATAAAGTCTTGAAAGATAAAATGTGTCACAAAAAAAACTTCTTTTACTTTGTCATACATTTCTCCCTCAGTATTGTTCTTGATATATAAAAAAATATTTTGGTATCTTCATATATATATATATATATATATATATATATAAACATTACATTGAGAAATGGTAAAGTCTGGATTGTTTCTGTTTTGTAAGTGAATTGATTGCATTTTCTATTCTGATTAATCAGTTGATAAATTCAGTCTGTGATGTATTGTGGCATATACTAATCGGGCATGATTAATGCTTACTAAGTATGTTGTGTCTTGAGAGAAAACAATGAAAAGGGCCTGGAGTCTAAAAATTCTAGTAAGATGTGTTGGTTGGCTGAATTTCTGTCTATAAAAATTGCAGTTTAAAGTAAAAAAACATTGGTTTGTAATGAGATGACATTTTTATTAATTTTGGTTTTTTGTTGTGGGAGGTGGATTTAGGACATTTTTAAATGTCTTTGTAAAAATTTTAGGCATTTAATCATGGTTACTCTGCAAGTATAATGCTAAATGCAAAGCCTACAAAATACACAAGAAAACAGAAATATCCACACATAATAATTCCAACAATTCTGACAAAATTAAGCATACAATTCTACTGAATAATTTCTGAGCAAATCTATTATTATCACAATGCGGAATATTTAAAGACATCAATAAAAGCAAGAACTGGGAAGCTGAATGAAGTCAGCTAAGCTGTAAACCAAACACACTGGATGCCAGAACTTCAAAATTTAAAACTAATTAGCTTTATGTCTTTCAGTGTATAATTATAACCTGTGTTTTGTTTATATTTTTGTCACCACCCCACTTTCTATAGAATTCCATTAATAAGAAGATTATTTTAGTTTGATGAAGTTCTTTTGAAGAACGAAACATAGAATTGTATTTATTTTGTCATTCAATTTCTCTTATATATAATAATGCAAGACTCTCATAGCTATTGAGTTCTCTGTATGACTGGTGTGTTTATGAAAAAATATATGCACAAAAATTTGCCTTTCTCTCTGCTGGGCATCAATGGCATAGGGGTTCGAATCTCCGACTGATACCAAATCGGGCGCGTTTCAGTCCCAGCCTGAAGCAATCGAATGTTCAGCCACACTGATGTGATACAGCAAAACAGTCCATTTGTGGATGACTATATATATATATATATATATATATATACACACACACACACACATATATTTTGAATGTATGCTACATTTATAGGTAAAATTGCTCAATATCAGGGATACAGTATATGTAAATATAAACATGGGCGAAGGAGTTGAGGTTAACTTTTTCAGTCTCCATGTTAGGCTATAAATGTAGCAAAAGTGTTTACTGTTTATCACAAGTCAAATATGATAAAAAAAATATAGGTTTAAGGTATGCTATATTTATGAGTACAAATGCTCAATATCAGGGATAGACCATATATAAATATAAAAGTGGACACATACACACACACATATTGTTTTTGAGTATATATAGCATGTATTTATATATTTAGCAATATATATGTAGAAGATAGTGTTGGAAAGTTCCCAAACAAGAATCTCTGAGCTGACTCTATGACTAATTCCAATCATGTGAGAGAACTGATAGACTATTCAGTGATGGCCATCATAGATAGATTCATAGACATTTTTTTACTGGCATTTCACTGATGATTGGTGACCCAAAATGCTTATCGTCTTCGACTGACACTTGACTAGGTGAGAAATGTGTTGTTATTCAAAAACCATTATTCAATCTAAAGAACATTTGCCAAAACCCTGACAAAGGTTTTTGGTAGCAGATTTCCTGAATTTCATGCAAAATCTTAAGCAGGCAGATTGCTTGAATTTGCAAATCATAATTCTAGAGACATTCCAACACAACATGACAAAAATTTGTATTATAATTGAACACAAAGAGATAGTAGAGAGCCTCTTGGCAGACTGACTCAGAGGGCTGGCTACCAATGAATAGTTATCGATACATGTATTTTTGTGGAATGGTACAATCACAGCATATACAATACAGAAATTTTCTGGTAACACTTATAGGATTTTTCTTTCTGTATATATAAAGTGTAGATGTGTGTATATATTAATTTAAAACATATATATATATCTCAATTGAAAGGTAGGGTCAGTTCAGAAACTAGCAACAACACAATTCTAAGCATAAAAAGTATTTCCACACAGGGATAATATGTATGTATGTGTGTGTGTGTGTGTATATATATTTATATATATATATATATATATATATAATATGGAAAATTTCCAATACATGTGATTTTCCCCTCCTCCTCCCCTTTTACCACACCTCATGTCATGTGCTTATTCGGTTATATATATATTTTTTTTTTAAATATAGCATTCATAAATTTTTTATTTTTAAAAAATAAGGCATTAGTAAATCAATTGACTGAAATTGCCTGAAGATACCAAAAGGTTGAAATCAAGGTAGTGGAATCAACTGATTTCCTAATTTTCTATACTTAAAAGCTCTACATGTTAAAATAGTGCTCAATACACATATAAAAAGATAAAAATTTAAGACTACTGTTTCCTGGTGTAATTCAACTCTGACCATTAACTTTTTTATCATATATATGTTTATGTATGCATGTATGGAAATAATGAGGTATATTAGGTCTACTGTTAGGAAAGTCAATTCATGGTGCCATGGTAGACAATTTTTCTTGCCAGAATCTATCATATACATAAGTTTACCATTAATCCCTGCAGTGAATATTGCTACTACATATGGTCTGGTGCTTCTGCTATATACTGAGACAATCTTGATGAAATCCAAAGAATCTGCTATGTTATTGGTTCTAACCTGGCATCTCAGCTTCAGTCATTTTCTCACCACTGTAATGTAGTTTCCCTCTACCTTTTTCTATAAATACTTTCATGGTAGTTATAATGAAAAATGTTCCTTAATGGTACCTAGACTATATGAATTTAAACACAGTACTAGGTTGGTAGCAAGATCTTGTTCTTTCACAGATGAAATGGTTAGATATAAACCTAAGTTCTATCCTAACAGTTTCTTCTCTTTTACTTCTCACTTGTGAAAATCTCTCTTGGCTTCTTGATTTCTAGTCAACTTTAATCTTCAAAAATTTCAATGCAATATCAATTGTTTCCTTGTTTTCTTAATTCCTGTTTTTTTTTCTTGCTTTTGCTTCTTAATAATATTTTTCTTTTGCTCATATTCTCTAATGCTTAATATAATTCAGCATGAAATGAGCCATAAGGTTGATGTACTTGTAAACACTCAGTAACCCCTTGTATCTTAGTGGCTTTATTGCCTTGCTTGGGGTGACATGTTAAAATAAAAGTATATTCAAATCAAAATGAAAACCAAATCCATGTTTAAGGAAAGTGCATTGGAATTTTTAAAAAGAGTTAATAAGTATCTTTATAAGATGCTAAGGCCACTTCTTTTTAATTTTGTATTGAAGGCATTACAATCTACTAGAGTGGATATTTTCCTACTCTGACGAGATCTCTGTATCTTTCTCTACTAGTTGGCGTTGTGCTACTAATGCTCATGCATTCTTAGTTTGTATTGTTGTTACTATTCCATTTGGTACTACTGACATTGTTTAATAAAACATTAAAAATAGGGGCAGGAATACACAAAATAAGTTGCACAAAATGCCAAATGATATAAGTTGGTGACACATCCTGAAATACCCCCCCAAAACGACTATATGAGCATGACAATGACCCTGACTGGAATCTAAACTCGGCTCTTTGATTTCTCATTCCAACCCATTATCCATTACCCCATCCAAGCTTACCGTACCTGGTATTCCTAAACATTCACTCATCTAGGTACTCACCATGTTTGATATTGTTTAACTTTGTTGACTGGATAAGAAGTTGTGTTTCTGCATGACATGACAATGATGAAGCATTGAAAGTTACCAGGTCCTGAATGAAATGACAAAATATATGAGATTTACTCAATCTCCTTTAAAAGACATCTATAAGGAAAATGAAATAAAACAGGTAACAGAATATATGAAGTCTGATTTCTCAACTATTATTTATACCAATGCCTGCCATACTAGGTCACCCAGACAGATGAAAAAAAAATGTCTGGGTGGCAGTTGGTGGCAACAGTCCTCATAAACTGAAATAGTACAAAGGGAGAATGGTGGTGGAATGATTGGTCCATGGTGAGTTTGAAATGGTGTTGAGGATGACATCTCAGATATATAGATTTTTTTGAAGACTCACATGAAGCCATGGTTCAAGAAGAAGGCAAACATTATCATTATCATTCAACTGTAGTCAGGATCATCAAGCCAATGCAAACAATCCTTTCTTTACCTGTATAGTATATGCCATGACAGGGCTACATATAGTTTTGAATTCAGAGTTAATTTCTCCTAGACTGGTTGCTACCCAAGTTTATAGAACACAGACTTTCCTGCTATTTACCTGTAGCTTGGTGGGGGGGGAGGATTTATACCTTCCCAAAAGTATTAGCACATAAGTGAACGTAAGGGATCCAACTGTAATTTGAACTTAGTTCCCCAATTCCTCAAACAGCCACTATCCATTACTCCACTGTGCTTTCAGGAATAAGTTTATTTTTATAAATGACAATAATCCATAACATTCAACAAAGGAAAGTAATAACAATATAAATTAAATAGGTTTTCAAGGACTCGTTTGACAAAGTGGCTGGTTTGTTAATCCAAAAGAATGCAAATAGTAAAGCATCATGGAATTTTGCAAAGATGATTGACAGGTACTTGTGATCAATGAAGAAAGTCATTGACAATCCTGGTCAACACCGTTGCAAGCCTGATATGGTCAAGTTAAGGATTTTATTTCACTAGACCATCCCCTGTATGAAGAGTGACATTAAAAAATATGTTTTTATTAAGTTATGAAATTTTTAATCATTGTGCCTGTGAAGAAATGTCAACAAATCGTGTGCTACTGCTGTTCGGTCTGATGGATTGATCAAAGGCTGGGTGGCTATTGTTAGAAATTTCCTTCACCTATTTGGCATATTTTATTTCCATAATCTCAGTAATGGTTGAAGCATGGTGGAATAATGATTAGTGGCTTGGATTGAGGAATCAGAAAGTTGAGTTCATTACATTCATTTACATGCTAATACTTTTAGGAAAGGTATGAATACATCACTTCTCCCCCAGCTATGAGTAAAATAGCAGGGCACACTGGGTCCTATAGTCTAAGGTGGCAACCCATCTAGGAGAAGGAAACTGTATTCAAACCAGATCATACTATCCTAAAAGTGTGTATATACGTGGCAAGGGACCACTAGTGAATCCAAATTCCCAGTGAAACTACTATGAATTTGCACATTGGAATGAATATGGCATCTGCTCCATTTGTTCAGTTTTTATTTGGATGTGGTGGGTTTATTTGACAGAGCTGACTCAACCGACTGGGTGAATGCCAGTACAGATAGGGTATCATCTGAGTATAACTGCCATTTATACCACATGTGTTAGGTCCATATTGGGTTGAGAACAAAGTTAGAATCAGAGAATGTCTTGGAGAATTGTTGCAATATCATTTGACGCTTCACCAAGTTCAAGAAAAAGAAAAAAAATCAAGTGGCAAAATTTCATAATACCAATTGAAACATAGGTGCAAAAAAAGTCATTGAGAATTTCAATAAATTTATAGAAATGAACTATTTTTTAAACTGCAACATGGAAAATAAAGAGGTTTGTAGTTACATCATTGTCAGCTGATATCTTTTTAAATGTTAGAAAATTTGTTTCAGATATTTATTGTTTTGATGATTATCAGCTAAGTCAGGTACACCTCACAAGGACCATGGCAAATGACCCAGACAAAGAAGGTCACTGAATGAAGCCAGACCTTTGATAAGTCATTTTTTTAGATAAAGATGACAAGACAAAGATCATTGTCTCTATAAGACAGTGGTCACAGCCAGCCAAACATAGAGACAGGGGACTAGACTATTCCCCTCCCTTCTCCTTTGCCTTGCTTATTTAGAACCAGAATAAAATTTGCCTACAACTACAATAATCTTATGGATTTATTTCATGGGTGATAACCTGGCCAAAGAGACGTTATTTATGTCACAAGTATTTGACTGGAAGAAGCTGCATGCTGTGAACAAACCTGGTGTCAGGTCTGCATTAAACTGTTTTTAAGCAAAGTATTTTATTTGTAACTTTGGAAGTCCTTAGTGACTTGTCTGAATTACTTTGACCAAATTAAAAACTGATTTCATATGGAAGTTGGTTAAAGTCCAAAAGACATTTTTTTTTTTTTGCATGTTTATGATGTAATGTCATTACGAAAGGATTCACTGTAACAAGAATCTAGGACTATGAATCTATTATTTCAATTAAAATGTGAATTTTTATAAAACTTAGAATTTAGAAGTTTTCACTCTTAAAGATTTCCACACATTTCTCCGCATTTGCCTGTGTAAAATTAGAAGTAACCATATACTGCATATAAGTCTTTTTTAACATCTTTAGTTCTAAGGTAACATATTTTGGTCATGGGAGAGTTGCATCAAAATATTTCTAAATTGGTAGATATTTGCAAAGACATTATAGAAGGTTGGAGGCATGTTGATGTCAAGTTGATATTGAAAGTACTTTAGTGCACACACACACATATATATATATAATTTATCTTTAGATTAACTATGAATTTGTAATACTATACAAGGCTTGTGGTAAGCAGTTACCTGTATGATGTCAGAGTTTTTTTCTTTAACATTTGAAGGCTGAAAATAGAAGAGCTACACCCTCCTGCTTTCCCTCCTGTCTTATTAAATCATGTAGGAGTTTAAAACCATAAACAAGATGACTGTCAGTAGGACACGGGGATGGATATGTTGCATTCCTTATTTTCCTAGAAATATTCCTCCATTTTTCTTTCTTTCTTCAGACCTTAGTGTACTTTGCTTTACTATTTTGCATTTCATCAATTCTTTTTTTTTTTTTTTTTTTGCTTATTCCTTGCTTGAGAAAACTGCCTGGTAAACATTTTTTGTTTAATCATTTCATCCCCTAGCAAGACAAAAATGTGACTAGACTAGTACGCAGGGGGTTACAGGGAGTGAAAGTGAGAGAAAAGACTGAGTATAGGGGGGATCGAGGAAAGAACAAAAGATGAATTGGATACAAGAAGATAGAAGATAGCAATTGATGGTGCATTTAAATTTTAGCTGATTGTAGTTATCAGGAAAGCAAGTCAATGGGAGGAAGTTCCACAGGTGGGAAGTGCGAGAAAAGAAACTGTTGAAGCAGAAGTGGCTGTTGTATTTAGCTATTTCAACAGTAAAAGGGTGGGACCTAAATGCCAATCTAGTAGCATGATTAAATTCATGTAGTTGGCTCATCAGAGTAGTTGTCATAAAAATATTTGTAGAAAAGACAGAGGGAAGCAATGTCACGTTGATGAGAAAGTGGCTGAAGTCGAGATGCCACGTCAGGATGGATTACATTGCAGATCCTTCTTAGGATTTTTTCAAGAACCTTGAGATGAATAGAAGGAGCCCCAGACTAGATATGGCAGCAGTATTCAATGTAGGGGTGAATGGTAGATTTGTAAATATGCAAGATGGACTCTAACTCTTTCTTCACTAAAAATTAACAATTCTAGAGGCTCATCATGTGTGTCATTTCATACTCATAACTTTCTTTTTCTATTTTTTTTTTTTGCAAAGGCATGAAATCATATCTTCTTTCACTCTGTTCTGCTCTTATATTAATATGGCCACCATAAGCAATTATCAATTATAAACTGTTTTTCTTCACTAGAGTCTAATATTGAATATAAATCCAACAAGACATTTCATGTGTTTTTATGTTAGTGACAATTTGCAGATTTCATGTCTTTGGTGTTAGAACAGCAGAAGTTGAAATTAATTTGTTATCAACCACTTCAAAAGCAGGAAAGTAAATGAGAGGTGAAAATTGTATTTAGCAGAAAAGCACCAGGGGTGGAGTCAGTCAAAATAGTAGGACAGGAGCAATAAATTTCACTGTTTTTAATCAGTTACCTATCCCAAAATATTTTCATAAAGAAAGATGCAAGAAAAATAATATTTTTGTGTTATTGCTATTGCACTGAGAAACATGTGCATGGATTTTTTGTTGACTTCAGAGAGGGTAGGGTAGAGATTTCTTTGACTAAGAATTAATGATGCAAAAGTTTGATTGCTCGTGTATCACTTGCTTCGGTTCATATAGAATTTATTATTAGGAGAAATCTCATAACTTTGAGTTATTCTAAGTTAATAAGAAATAAGGATTCACTTGTTTTATAAAACTACTCTTTGTTGCATACTAAAAATGCTTACAATATTATATAGCAGTCTTTCAGATTTCGATGCAGAATTTTGAATAAATTACATTTTTTTTTATTGACAGAATTTAAATAATAGTTTTGGAATAACATAGGGTACATGATGGATCTATTTACAATATTGTTTTTCTTAAAAATTTTACAGCCAACTGAATTTCTGATTGTTAAAGAACACAGACTTAGCCATATTGCTTCAGGTATCAGTTATATAAAATGAGCTTCGAAGATATGAAATGTAAATTCAATTCTAACCAGAACTTACTTCTTTATTCAAATCTGTGTAAGACTGTGTAACATACAGGCTACTGGGACAATATGATCCCATTCAAAATGTCTCCTTGGACAATATGGTCCCATTCAAAATGTCTCCTTGGACAATATGGTCCCATTCAAAATGTTTCCTTGGACAATATGGTCCCATTCAAAATGTTTCCTTGGACAATATGGTCCCATTCAAAATGTCTCCTTGGACAATATGGTCCCATTCAAAATGTCTCCTTGGACAATATGGTCCCATTCAAAATATCACCTTGGACAATATGGTCCCATTCAAAATATCACCTTGGACAATATGGTCCCATTCAAAATATCACCTTGGACAATATGGTCCCATTCAAAATCTCTTCTGGGACAGAATGACTGCATTTAAAATAATTCCTGACCCAATATAATCTTATTCAAAATGTTTCCTGGGACTAGATAATCCCATTCAAAATTCAGGGCTCTATATTTGAACCCACATTTTTCCTAATTTTCATCTACAACCATCCTGATGGCTTCAGTTCTCAACTGTGTATCTCTGCTGATAACACAACTATTCAATCCTCTTTTAATAGTGAGTCAGCTTGATAAGATGAAATTGGCAGCTGATCTCCTAAGTGACTTCTATTAACTGGAGCAAGTAATGGCTTGTTTATTTTAATGCCTCCAAAACAAAATTGCTTTCTGTTAATCATCTGAGAGACTCATTTCTGCCTTCCATCAGAATGGCTGATGCTAACCTCCAGGAGAATGACTTGTTGCACCTTCTTGGGCTAATGATCTCTGCTGACATGAAGTAGAAAGATTATATTGAATCAATTGTTGCTGCTAGGAAAGTTGTTTCATCATGTTTTACTTGACAATTTTTCTCTTCAGAAACTGTCTTACATATTTATAAGTGAACCATTTCTCCATGCTTTGAATATTGCTGTCACATATGGTCTGGTTCTCTTGTTATATATTTAGACATTTTCAATAAAATCCAAAGAAGAATCTGCAATATTATAGGCATCTTGGCTTCAGTCACATTCTCTCCATTGTAATGTTGCTTCCATCTGCCTTTTCTATAAATACTTTTATGGCAATTGTTCTGATGAACCTTCCTATATAGTACCTAGACTTTATGAATTTAAGCACAGTACTATATTGGCGACAAGGTCTTGTTGTTTTACAGTTGAAATGGCTAGATGTAACCATAAGTTCTATGCTAACAGTTTCTTGTCTCACACTTCTTGCTTGTGGAACTCTCTTCTGGCTTCTTGCTCTTCAGTCAACTTTGATCTTCAAAAATTTAAGTGTAATGTCAATTGTTATCTACTGTCTTCTTGATTCCTTTTCTTTTATTGTTCTCTCTCCTTAATAATATTTTCTTTTTATTCTTTCACACTCAGTAATGACTTGTGTCTTAGTGGCTTTATTGCCTTGCATGTGATGAAATGATCCCTTTCAAAATGTCTCCTGAGACAGCATAATTCCATTTAATGTCTTCTCAGATAAAACTGGCCATACAGGGTGCGATAGATAAACTGTCGTCTGAATTGCACAAAAATGAGGATAACACTGACATCAAATATATGTACCAAAATTACACAAAAATATCTTGAAATACTAAAGAGTAAATTTATTCAATAAAATCACCATTGACTTCAGAATTTCTTGCATCTCTTCTGGATAGTCTCCTTGTTTAAGTTGGTGAATGCTGCCATAATCTTTGCCTTCAGTTCATCTTGGGTATTCCAAGGAGTTTTGTTGGTCTCTTGCTCAACAGCATCCCACACATAATAATCAAGGGTGTTGCAGTCTGGGGAGTTAGATGGTCAGAAGTAAGGGAGTGATGTTGTCACAGAAATTGTCTGACAGCTATGACTGGGTTCTCTTGCTTGTGTGGCATGGTGCAGAGTCCTGTTGCCAGACATAGGATCTTCCAGCAGCCACCCTCTTGACCAGGGGCAGCACTACCTTCTCAAAGCACTTGATGTAGGCCTCCGTGTTGAGTCTGAGGCCTTCACCAACAAATTTGATAGTTCTTTTCTAATCAGAATGATCAGAGTGAATTTTCTGAGCTGCCGTACCTTTGTAATCACCATTAGACTCATCCAGCTTTTTTTGAATCTTCTGCACTGTCCTCAGATTGACACCCAAACATTCTGAAATGTTCATATTGGAGCTTCCAGTATGAATGCCAAGCAATACAGTATGCCATTTTCAAATTTCTAGTGAAGTGAATTGTACCATGGTGCTCTTTTTCTCACAGATGGTGCCCAACTGACCCTTCTATATGTGCAGTTGACAAAATCAAAAACAAACAATACGCAGACATGTGATTAAAAATATAAATTTACCCATCACACTCTGTATATACTCAGGCTATAAAATATAAAATTGTCCCAGATATTATATTGAATTGACATAGAATTAAATTTTATTTTTTTCTGTATACACATTGGTTTTGCAATCAGTCATATATCTATAATATATAAAAACAAACTAATAATGTATTCACCCTTAGAATGAAAAACACAAAATTACCTGATATTGTTGGCTACACAGCTTTTCTGGCAAGCAGGGCCTCTGAGAAGGGGATGCAGCTGGTACTTTGTTCTGGGACCCAAGAACTAAGAAGGGCCTCACAGCAACCATACAACACCCACCCCATCAAGAACAAGTGCTTTCTACTATAAACAATCTGACATACACTTACATTCACATACTCAAACATCAATATATTTATCACACCACATTTACTTCTTTTTGTTAGTATTTATTATTAATTATTGTAGACGGAATTGCATAAACATAAAACACCAACTATCTACCTACGACCTAGTGTAGATGCATAGATACATAATTTAGCATAATGATGCAACTAGCACACACCAAAAATTTTGCATCATTTATGTATTATTATTTTGATTTGCAAGGCATTATGTATGTTACATCTGATCATGAAAATAAAGCATTTGCACGACTTGTAGATTTACTGGACATCAATTCCTCAATTTTGAGCAATATCTTTGCCTGCCTCGGGGCCTCTAAGCGGGGACTTGTACTGTCTTGCAAAATTTCTCTTTGAAGCCCTGCTGGTCAGTTATGAAATTTAAATCAATTTTCACTTGAGTTTTATATGCTGATGACATCGTTCATTATCTGCAGTTGCAAAAATCTAGAAAATCACATTTATTTTCAACTTTTCTGACATATACACAAAATTTCAAAAAGTTTGAAGCCGCCCCCAGATTTAGCATCGGGTCAACATGACAGAAAAGTAAAAAAAAAATGGAAAAGTGCTCTTAGAGTCATTGAAAAAAGAATGGAGTCAATTATCAAACTTTAGAGAGAATTTTGCAATGAATGCCAAAAATTTGTGCTGCAGTAATCAAGGCTAAAGTAGGATATTTTGATGAGAGCAAAATTTAATCATAAAATGCTTTTTTTCTTTTTGTCATAATAAAATTTCTAATAAAAAAGTCATGTCTCATTTTGGTTTAACCATGTATAATAATTTACTTTTATTCAAAGCACAAAATAACTATTTTTGGAGACAATTTAAAAAAATATCAGGGGTTGTCTCAAACTTTTGAACTGTAGTGTATAACATGTCATCTGTTTCTTTTCAATGACCGAATTTAGTGATGTTTTGAATTTCAAGATTTTCCAAATGCCATCAAATAGTTTTGATCAAATATTGGTTGGATTACAAGAAGATCAGGCAACTGAAAGTCATAGTATAGGATTTGGATCAATAAAGATATTGTTTGATACTGCATAGGATGTCAATATATGAAGTATTTGGAGATTTCTAAAAGTTATGTCACACCAAAACTGGAGCATTGCTACCATATTAGGGCCAGAGCTATGCAATCCTTTCTTTAGAGCATTGACAGAATTCAAAAGGGTTTATACAGCCTTGTGGGTGATGAATTATTTTCCACCCTACATCCCCTCTCCCACAACATCACAAACCTCTTTCTACTCTATTGCTATTTCCATGGAAAATATTCTGACAAGCTACATTTAGTTCCACCAGTTCAGACGTTTACAGTTAGGACTCGCTATGTCATATCCACATGATCAAACTATCCTTCTTCTCTTTATAAAGGGTGTTTCACTAAGACAGAGGGTGTTTCATTAAGATGGATCAAAGTCAGTAGTAAATAAATCAGTAAATAATAGTGCCCAAATGTCCGCCAAATCTGAAAGTAAAAGAAAAAAAAAATCATTAGATGCTTCAACTTAATTCACATTTAAAATCGGTCCAAGTTATTGGAACGCCCTTTATTTCTTTAGTAAGGAGAAAGTTCTATTCAGACAGGTATGCTATTTTATGGAATAGACTCCCATGAGGATGCTTCCTTAAACACTTCAATCTTAACTTCTTCAAGTCTAGGGTCAACTGTAACCTATCATATCTATAACCTACACATACTTTCCCACCTTATTTAGTTATCATCTACCTAGAGTGACTCTTGAACATTATATGGGTGGGGGGGACATTTATTTAGAAAATATAAATAAATGAGTGCCTTTATGTGTGAAATAGCTTCTACAAAACATTGACATATCAAAAAAATAATTTTTCAGTGGAGAAGTGAGATTTGATATAAATGCCTCCTTTTTACTGCAAAATTGATTCCCTTAAAAAGATGACAGCTTTATCATACATATAAAGGGCGTTTTTATAACTTTAACCAATTTTACATGTGAATTAAGTTTAAGCATCTGATGATTTTTTTCTTTTTCTTTCAGATTTGTCAGATATTTGAATGATATTATTTTTCACACATAATTGCCATGACTTAAATAACATGATCCAATAGAGAAATAAATAAATTTTCACCAATAACACTGATTTATCTACTGCTGACTTTGATCCGTCTTAATAAAACACCCTTATATATAATCCTTCTTAATGAAACACCCTTTATATTGTCACAATCAGGACCAGATTTAGGCCTTAAGAGGTCATTGGGCTAATAGAATTTAGGAGCCCCTTCATTATGTATTTTCACCACCCCTGTGACCATATATATATATATATATATATATATATATATATATATATATATATATTTTTATGATACTTTTGTTGTAAGACATGAAACACATCAACTAAAATTTTTAATGATTTTGTAACTCATCCAATTTATTTCATTAGCAATTTCTTGATATTTTTTATCTGAACTTTACAACTTCATGACCTATAGAAATTTATCTTGAATGAAGGGCCTGTATGACAGTGAAATACGAGAATTTATATTCACTAACAAAGCATCCTAAAAAAAAAAACAAAAAAAAACAAAGCTGGAACTCCATTAAATCTGAAAATAAACAAATCTCTTCTGTTCTTATATCTTTATTTTTTTAGAGTTAATTGGGGCCCTTGGAAGCCCCCTAATCTTGGGCTGCCTGGGTTGCAGCCCGTACTAGCCTATATGCAAATCCAGCACTGACCACAATTGTGTTACAATTTGATTGGTAACATGAGCAGAACAAATAAAAGCCTAAGCAGGTCTGATACCAATTAACAGTTAAATGTAGAAAGGCCTAGTTTTATGGTATAGAACCATAGAAAAATTTTGTAGCTTGACTTCATTTAATGATAATTGAAATTAAATGAGGAAAAAAGTAATTAATCAAGTTAATTAGTTTCAAGAAATTAGATGGACTGTGGTGTTCTTCAGGAATCAAACCTGAATATTAACTGGGGGATAACTTAGTAATTTTGTATAACTGGGTACAGCCCTGTATCCACCTGCTACACTCATCAAGTTGGGTGAAAATGATGACAAGTAATAAATTATTTACTTGGCCCGAAACCAAAAATTATCACTAAAATCTCTTGTGGGTAATTTGTTTACATAAAGACCTATCCATTGATTAGTGTGTTCTCTTTGGCTGAATAACTTCACAGGAAAAACTGGCAAAGCCAATAGGCTGTGTAGCTTGTTTACAAAAAAAAATAATCACTGGTGGTCCTATCGGAAGAATAGTTTCGGGAACGCAGTTTATCTGAATTCTGTCAAGTGGCTAGCTGGGCTTGTGCTTCCCAGAACTACAAAAACATTTGACAATATAAATTAATGGTCAAATTGAACCAGTACATTATAGGCAGCAGGTCAGCAGATAGATTTCCATATATATGTGTGCACAGTGTACTAAAGTGACAAAATGAAAGAGACTGAAGTCATCTAAAGCAGCCAAACTACTTCTATTGTTTTAGAACCTAATAAAGGAAAACACTAGTTGCTGTGGGGGTGTTAAAGAAGCCTGAGCAGATGAGCATGTTCAGAAACAAGCAGCCATTTTGATTTGCAGTGTTTCTTCAAATGAAAATGGCTCTGATGATGATAATCCAATTTCTTTGATCAGTTTCCAATTAACTTTTACTCACACTCTTTATATTCAGACTATTATCCTCATCTTTGTTGTTGTAATTATAATATTTTGGCCATTGTGCCCTCTGACCTTCATCAGGTATATATATATATATATATATATATATTGAACTGGGTAACCTACATGGTATTAAGAACTGAACTTGTTATTTAATCTATGGGTTAGACTGTTCTCACTCCATTACCCATGTCTAGGGATATCATTTAGTTCTTGTTTTTTGTACAGCTCAATTATTGCTCTCCCCGTTTCCATTGAGTGCAAGTATACACTTCCCAGCCCAATTGACATTTTACAAGGATGATTTTTCATGTTACTAGCTATTTGGAATTTCTATAATATGGACTAGACTGTCAATTTAGCAATATGCCCCTCTGAATAAATCTTATAACTTTTTTCTTGAGTTGTGTGTCATAAAAAATGCCTGATCTTCTTTGTCTTTAATATGGTAAAACTAGATCAAGACTATTGCTGCATGAAACATATGATGTTTTGAAGACAATGCTCAATGGTAAAATGTTGTGTGTTGCCAAATGAGTTGATAAAGTAAGTTTGGGAATTGAAAGAATCTATGGAAAGTAAATTAAATTAAAATATTCAATCAATTTTTAATGTAAAAGAGGCTCTGAGTCGCATACAGAGTTAGTTACATCTGGGTTTCTCCATTAGCAGCAGAACAGCTTGGTATATCCAGATATGGGACTCTCTGTAACTTTCAGATCTGGGTCTTTGTCAACTGTCTCATGTCAATAAAAGTTACAGGAAAATCAGCAATGTGGTAGTCTGCTTTTGGTGAGAGTAACTTTCCTATTGTTGGAGATTAACTGTTATGTAAAGATATCCCCTTTTGTTCTAAAAGTTATGTACCGCACACCATGCTGCGATTTTTGAGGTAGTGGCCTCTTTTTTTCTTTTTCTTATCTGGAGCTTTGATTATACGACTGCAGTTTTCCCAGTGGCTGGGGTTGGCAGCAGTCGGCTAGTTCTCACAGAGAACCAGCCATATTATTGGTTTCAAAGTTTTCATGGGACTGCTTGTCCTAGCTATCATCCCAACTCAAATCTTTGTGGCATTTGAGAAATCCACCATTCCCACATCTGGGCTGTATGCCTCACCGTTGTCCACACAGGGTGAATCATCCGCCGAACTACCGTCAACCATACCAGGACATCCATTTGTCGAAGACGACCACCAAAGCCTACTACTAGCCAGGTTGTGGCAAGATTTATTCCACTATAAAAATGAATGTCTACACTTTCATAGTGTTTTCACCCCAGATTGGAGGTTAACTATTTGCCTGTAACTGGGACCCTAACAGGTGCTACCACCCCAGGTCAGGGTGGACTTGAGAACAACAGCAATTAAGAGATGTTTTCACATTCCTCAAACCTCACTAGTCATTATTCAGTTTTTTATTTCATTCAGTTTCTTTTCCTTCTTTGCCTGTTCCTCTTAATTGTTAAAAGAACAATCTGTTACCTATTAAGTATTTCCATCAGCCTCAATGCATCCTTGCTTTATTTTTCTATATCAGTCCTCCTATAAGGCATTGAATCCCAGACAATTTCCACACTAATGAAAAAGAGACGGGTGGAAATGAAGATGTGGTTCAACAGAAGAATGTTGAGAATACCATAGACTGAACATGTGAGCAATGACGAAGTTTGATAGAAAATGAAAACAAAAAGGAATATTAAACTTAATATCAGGAAGAGAGCATTTTAGTTTTTAGGGCACATAATGAGGATGAAAGATGGCTTGGAAAATCTGACAGTCGCAGGATAGATTGAAGGCAGTTGAGATCAGGGAAGACAACACATAACATACCTAAGTAAATGGATGGCAGAACAGAATTCAAGAGAAATAACAAAGAGACAAAATTTATTAAGAGCTACAAAGAACAGGAAATTGTGGAGAGCCATGATCACATATGTCCTGAGGGGACAAGGCACATGAATGCCTAACATTAAGCTATAAATAAATCAATCAATACCTCCTAAAAACACCAACCTTAAAAAAATTGTTCTCTGCGATATTTTAAACTAAAAGTTTAATATAGTTTTATTTGTTTTAATTTATAATAATTTAATTTTAAATCAGTTAATCTTCCTGAAATAAAATTTAAAAAAATTATATTCTATTTTTTAAATGTTTTTTAATAAAGAGAATTATGTTGTATTGACAGATTTGTCAATTTGGCCAATTTTAGCAATTTAAAAAAAAATCATTCTAATAAATTTAGATTTGGTTCATAATACAGAAAAATATTTTGTTTATTTGGAAATATTAAATTTAATCTATTAGCTTTGAATTAAAAGTAAAATAAAAATTTCAAGAAAGATTTTACATTTTTAAAACACATTTTAAACTTAGGTGTATATTTTTTTATGTGCCAACTTTTATTTACTAAATTTTTGCAAAATAATTTAAGAAAAACTGATTTGATGCAGTTAAATATATCAGTTTTAAAAATTGGAAAATTAACCCAATACAATCAGATTTCTATATTCTGATCTTGTGTCATGCTAAATTGAATTTTGTAATTTCCAACTCTTGTTCCTCTGCTGCTTATAGAGTAATTTTTAGCTTGTAACTTTATTACTTGAAGACTGTGTTGCCAAAATATATGTATTTTTTAGTCATTTGTCCTTTCTGGAATTACATTGGTGGTCAGGCAATGTTTTTTCAAATTGCTGTAAAGGTTAAATGATTTGCCAAAAACAATTTTCCCAGCTTCATCTTTCCAATGGATGAACAATGGACATCATTTCTTTAACATTGCATTTTTTTATGTTTTTGTTTTATCAATCTTAACATGACTGTGGTTTAAGTTTTGAAAATCTCAGACTGGAATTTCTATCAAGAAGACATTGTTTCACCCTTTAATTTTTCATTTATCTCTCTTTCTCTTTTATCTTTGTGTAAATATTGCCGCCCTTGATAACTCATGAAAAGTTTGGTTTAATATCAAACAAAGAGATTGTGATCCAACTTGTGTAGATGTTAATTGTCCAAGCTCTTCCAGATGAATAATGCTTCAGTTAACTCTATAAATAGCAAGTTGCTGAGCACTGCTTGCAATAAATAAGCAAACTAAAAATTCAACTGACTGTCAAACTTTTTAAAATATTTTTCTTACCTAATTTCATAAAGGACTAGAAAAAAAAGTAAAGATTGTCTTGATGTAAAAAAGAGTTAGAAATTTTTTTTTTTTTTAACTAGACATTTCAATTTTCAAATTCAGAGTTCAAAATTCTATCCATTGCTAATTTTTATTGTAAATCATTTTGTAAGTTTTTAAATTTCTTACATTTTTAAAACTTTACTATTATCATTTTATGGTTGAAGAGAAAAATAAAAATGAAATGTACCGCCTAGCTCAGGGATTGAGCTCACAACCTTCAGTCAACTAGCCGGAGATTTTAGGTTTTAAATGGAGATATTATCCCTCCTGACTGGAATAATCACCCAGTAGAGCACTACAAAGGAATAGGCTTTGTCTCTTGAGTCAGTTTTTTTTTTTGTCCCTTGCCTGGAGAACCTTTGTCACTCAACTTTTACCTGACTCAGGATTTTTATCAGTTGCTCAATTGTTGAGAAAGTCAAACATAGAGTGGGAGAAAAGTGATGACTAGTAAGTCAAATAGAAACTATAAGAACAAAGATATATTACTATCTTGTATTACTATTATATTATTATGTATAAACTATACATTTTTACATTTTATAACAGTCATTAAAGAATAAAAATCTAAAGTAACATTAATTATATATGAGTTGAATTTCTAAAGAATGAATGGATTTGTGCAGTACACACATTAGTGAAATGGAGTAAGGTTTCATGTCCACTTTTCAGGAGGGGAATAAAACTAATTTACTATAGTTAATCTATGAAATAAATGTCTTCATTTTTCCATTATTACTCAGCACTGCAATCATGTACAAACAGCAGCTGCAACCACAAGCAAGAGAAACCAGTGCACATGTCAACCATGTGTAAACAAAACTGACTTCCTCAGAATATTGTCACATACTAAGAAAACAACACAAGGCCAGGCTAAGGTGTTTCAAAGCAAGACCCCTAATATGCGACAATTTCAAAAAATATTGTGAAAATGTACATTTAGTTCAGATTGTATGCAAACTCAAGAGCAATTTCCCATAAAGTCTGAAATTGTGTCAAAAAAAATGTATTAATTAAAATTATTGCCATTTTGAATCTGCTTATTGCATTTTTGGGGTGTGTCTAAATTTTTACCATTTTATTCTGTATTCACTAGAAAGTCGATGAAAGGTTGATTGAAAAAAATTTTGCAACATGGTCGTCAGGTAACTACTTAGATGTTATAATGAATGAATGGGGAAGTTGATTTGACTAATGAATCAGCAAACCAAGTTGTGTTCCCTTTGCACTTATACTCTAAAAAAGGCATGAATTTTTTCTCCATAGTTATGGGTTAAATATCAGGGTAAACTGTCTTGCCTTGGTAGGCAATCGGTCTACAAGAAATTCAAAACCATGGAGAAGGCAACAGGAAGACACTTTGCAATATTTCCCAAGAATATTCATGACAATGCATAATTTATAGATTTTAAAAGGAAGCTGTAGAGAGCCATAAATGAATAGATAAATAAATGATTGGGTGAATAAAGAAACTAATGAAAAGCAAATAAAAGAAGATGAATAAGAATGAACAAAAGTAGTTATAAACACTTGCGACTTTTAATAAATTGTTGATGGAAATGCTGAAAACTAATTTTCAATCTTGACTCCAATTATGTCACCTTCTGCCAGTTTAGGATTTATCTATTGAAGTCATTGATGTTGTCTGAGTGCCTTACACAAGGGAAATCATTTTCTGAATTTAGCAAATTCATCACATTACTTTGGTGATTAACTTTAAGTCCAGATAATTCTCTCTGCAGAAACATGGCAGAAGGAAATAGACAATATTATTTCTCTTAGTGTTGACATTTTAATAAAAACCTTCTCTTTGAGAATTATTCAATTTAGTATAATTTAAGAAGTGCAGTCCCTCAGAAGATAAGCTAGTCCCTTGGAAAAACCTATTAATGGATACTTCTCAGCTAATTCACTCCCAAGGAAAATGACTATGCATCGGGGCAACTTATAACAACCTTATCGATATTGCTATTGTATAACATTAAACTTATTTATGCACTTGGAAATGTCATCATGGTGAAATAAGTTTCTTGTATGACCATATTTTCTTGTGAATAATATGTGAAATTTTGAACGAAAATTAAAGGCAAAAACAAGTACGCAAGTACACATTTTCAGAAATTTTTTACTCAGCTTAAATAACTGCTTCTTTGAAACAAGATTACACACAGCACAATAGATAATAAAATGCAAAGTAGACAGGTGTTGATGATAATTGTTTACCAAAGGTATTTGATATGTCAGGTAATATTTGTTTTTCTCTTCATTTTTAATGAAAGAGTATATTTTTATTGTTATAGTTTATAAATATATAGAAATATAATAAGGTCATATCAAAGAGAAAAGTATGATAGATTAATTAACACCTTAAAAAGTATTACCAGGTATATCTAGTAAGCCCCTTTTCTTGAAAATAAGTTTTGAAGCAGAAATTAGGAGAAGAAAATGGTTAACTTCTCTCCTTTAATATTGTGAAAAATTAAACATTTTAGTGAAATATATGTCCGACATTGAGATTTTTAATGCCTAATATGATACATTCAGTATCTGTCTATATTTCTGAGATGAGGTATTATGTACACTGTTTACATTATTCAGACTATTGTCCTCATCATCATCACCATAGTTATCACAACAGTTCAGCCGTTGTACACTCCGGCCTTCTTCAGGTGGTTGGAATGTCAAACTGAACCCTTTATTTCGCTCACTGGGGTAGACTGTTCTAGTTCCACATGCCATGTTTAATGGATGTCAGTTATCAGTTATCTCTTGTTAATTCCCCTCTCCAAGTTCTCCACTGCCTTAACAACTCAAGGACACATGGCACAGTGGATAAAGGCATTAGTTAGATCCAGTGACAGGATCCAAATAGTGTTAATTCAATACCTGGTTAAGATAGTGGAGAACTTGGAGAGGTGAATTAACAGGAGATAACTGATAACTGACATCCATTAGACATGGCATGTGGAACTAGAACGGTCTACCCCAGTGAACAAAATAAAGCATTCAGTTCAACATTCCAACCACCTAAAGAAGGCCAAAGCATACAATCACCAAAACATTGTAATAAATATGGTGACAAAGATGAGGACAATAGTCCCAATAATGTAAATATGATACATTCATATATTCATTTTGTCCATTATGGATTTTTTTTCTGCTGTTGTGATCACCACTCCCCCCATTTCTGTTGTAATTGTGGTTCATGGTGACATTTAGGGCAAGGTAGTACAATGGCTTGCCAGGGCCTTTAGCACTGTTGAGGTTACTCCGTCCCTCCTCTCAGAAGTTCCTCCACCCACTGGTAAAGCCATTGACCTCTGAGGCCCAGCTTCTATAACCAGGCTGATGACTGGCTAATGATCACTTGGCACAAGTTGGATAGGGAGAGGCATTCCCCTTCACTGGTTGGGTTGGGGAATCCTTCTATCTACCCTCACTCAGTTTGGCTGTCAGGTCAGTGCCATTGACCATCACAGTGCCCATTTGAATTCTTGGAGTTATGTGTGAGAATTTGATGGGCGACTACAGTTCTGCATTTTAATTCATCTGAGTAAAACATGTTTGACTGCTCCGCTGCAAAGGTACTACCACTGATGCTACACCTATAAACACACTTAGGTATTTTACACTGGATGTTGGAGTAAACAGTTCATCATCAGATGTACTACTACTTATTATTATTACTTTAAATAACAACAATAGAAACCAATCAATAAATAAGCAAAGTATAAAATTATTAGGAGGCACAGTGGAGTAATTGATAGTGGCTTGGATTGAGCAATTGGAGAGCTGAGTTGGAATTCCAGTCAAATCCATTATGTTCACTTACATGCTAATACCCTTGGGAAAGATATGAATCCTCCTCTTCTCCCCCCAGCTATGGGTAAATAGCAGAAAAGACCGGGTTCTATAGCCTTGGATGGCAACTGGTCTACTGCAGAATGAAATGGCAATCTTCTGCGGGAAATAATCTTCCTCGTCGTCAAAGATACATGATCGAATAAGCGTGTATCATGCATGGCACATAACTGACTGATAAGATTATCATCAAATATATGAGAACATTTTTTATTATTGTTGTTGCTAAAAATATCTGAAAGATAAGTAATAGAGGAGAAAATTGACTATTGTGAACAAATAGTAAAAAAAAATATGGTACAATTTTTGAAAAAAAATTGCATGAAGATGGCTTTAGTACTTTGATACTTATTTATTTTATGTAATTTATTCCCTGTTTTTAACCTCAGAAATGTGAGTTATATTATAATTAAGTCACATTAGACACAAGACAATATGGTACCTCAGTTGAATATAGCTTAACCATGATCCAGAACTGTGTTAGACAAAAAAAATTGGTACACATTTGTCAATGATGTATGATCCCTTTAATTGTACCCTTTTTTTTCTATGTCCTGTGTCCCTTTTGGCTGTAAGGGATTAGGGTTCTTTACAGTTCCCTTTACTTTTGTCTTTTTAGTGTCCTTCTACCCTCATCTATTTACGTAAGCATGTTAGGTAAATTACTTGCTGCTTCCCTTTCTTGCTTTTCTCTCCAGTATATTCTGTGGGTGTCAAATTCTTCAAGCTCTCCTTCCTCATGAAATGTACAAGAAACTTCAGCTATTTCTTTTGTAATTCTAAGTATAAGTGACCATTTTGTTAGCATTTTTCTGATTACTTCCTTGTTGATTGTATCTTTGTATTCTCAGCATCCCTCTGTAGAACTACATCTCTGTTGCCTCAAGTCATCTCTTCATTTGTAAGGAAATTGTCTAGCATTCACTGTCGTAAAGGAAGACTGATATTACATAGCAGTTTGGCACTTATATTTCTAACAAATTTTTCCTGTTTATAAATACTTTGTTTAGCTTTTGGAAGGTATTTAATATCTTTCCTAAATCA
The DNA here is from genome assembly GCA_903632075.3 of Acanthosepion pharaonis. Classification (NCBI taxonomy): domain Eukaryota; kingdom Metazoa; phylum Mollusca; class Cephalopoda; order Sepiida; family Sepiidae; genus Acanthosepion; species Acanthosepion pharaonis. The sequence goes on along the minus strand of CAHIKZ030003108.1, from coordinate 1,487,562 downwards.
ATCAAGTTGAATTGTATTAATCACTAGCAGTAGAGCCTGGCGTTGCCCAGGGATGTAACAGTAAGAGATAGATCAAGTATCGACTATCATAAAGACTGAAAAATAAAATTGACAAAGATTATTGTTTAAGGTTGATGGACACACATGTCTTAATTAGTTTTTTTTTGTTTTTGTTTTTTTTTTACGAATTGGTCAAACCCAAACTCAAACAAAAACATTGTTTTCAATCGTTATGAGTCTACCAATTGAATAGAATTTTATTATAAATAATTGTCTTGTAAATGGAATTTTTAAAGCATTCTGAATGTAAAAATAAAGAAAAAAGTGTGCAAGACAATAAGAAACACTACCTGCCAAAAAAAAGTGAAGTTTTGTTGAAATCGGTTGAAAAATGTAGGAAATCCGATCCTATATATAAATACACACACACACACACACACACAAACAACCTGGGTTTTATAATAAGTATAACTCGATATGAGTTGTCCCCTTTCATTCTGGCGACAGTGATGCCTCTTAATTGTGTTTTTGAATTGATTTTGTGCAAAAACAATTGTGTTTTTCTAATTTTTGGTGCCACCGCGAGGTAATTTTACATAGTTCTGTGAAGTTTTGTTGAAATCGGTTGAAAAATGTAGAAAATCTGATCCAATATATAAACGAACAGAAACACACAACCTGGGTTTTATAATAAGCATGATTATAAATACAATCAATTAATTTGAGGAATTATTTTTTGCTTGACAAAAGTTCAGGACCAGAATCATGGAAATCTGAGATGAGAAAATAAAGATACTGATGTTAGAAAAATTTTCTCTTCAGATTTCTAATGAATGGACCAAAAAATTTTAAAATTCTAACTCCCTACTAAATCATAAATTCCTGTGCCAAACACAAAAATCTAATTAGTAGAGATAAAAAGAGGAAAGAAAACTCTTTATTCTCTTATCCCTAAGTTTAAATAGTCGCAAATAACAAGACTTAACGCTGAGTAAAAATTTAAAGGAATAACATTTATTACAGTATAGACAAAAAAGGTACAAATCCAAAATTTGCACAAAATTTTCCTTTTGTGCAACTATTAAGACAGGATAATGATTTCTAATATTGTTGTAACCTAGGAAAGGTTACTGAATAGTATAATCACACAAAGGTTGATAATGAATGATAATACTTAGGACAAGAACAACACATATAAGATCCACCAGTGGCACATAGAAGAAGTAATGAACTGCTAGAAGTAAGCCAAGTGAATTCCACAATGAATCTCCAACTGTAGACCAACATAAAGTATTTACTACTGTATTTAGGTGGATGGAGACATACCCATTTTCGTCCGTAGGTATGCTACAACAAATATGACAAAAGAGAACACAATTTCAAAAACAACAAAACAGAGAATATAACTTTGAGGAAAGCAGAAAGACAAAGGTACAACTACCTTTTGAAAAATTGAAAAAACTGCTTTTACTTATCCTACCTGTATTTACTTATCTCTGGGATATTCAAGAATATTTTTTAAATGTCTTTTTCTTTTATATTCAGGAATTTCTTTGTTCTTTTCATTATTTGTTCTTCTAACTGCCGGAGAATTTTCACTTGTGAACGTCAAAATTCCTTTCACTCTCTGCAGCTGGCTTGTAACTAATTCTTACCGACTCTTATTTACCAATGCTGAAAAATTTTATCAGCCAGACTTTTTAGTTGGTACTAGACATCAGAAATAAGTCATTACTTAATATGAATTCTTTCCCAATATTTTTTTTTTTACATGTCAATAGGAGTAGATAGACTGACCTATTGTCCAGTTCACACTCCTTCCATGTCTATTGAACAGGAGTAATGGTTTATCCCTTGTTCCCTGTTCAGAATATGGTTTACTGGTTCTCTTTCTTTCCCCTACCAGGGCCACAATTATTTAACTCCTTGGTGATCAGACTAACCAATGGTTGTGACTTTCCATTATGATGGTACCATGTTGTCAGTTTCCTCGCTGCTGCTTCCAACTGGTTGTTAGGAGCCCAAACTCTTTGGTAGCGCTTAGAGAAGTTGCTCTGATCAACAGTTACATAATATATGAGTAGGTATCCCTGTATTTCCTGTGGGCCACATTATGCTGTGCTCTCAGCTATACACGAGCTGTTTTGTATTGCCATTGATAAAAGATAATCACAATTATGGTGGTCTTTGCTTCTTTTTTTTCTCTCCTGAAAACATATCTCATAGAAATCACACCAGAATGAAACAAAATTAAACCAGCTATCACCCCTCCTCCCTTCCTCCGGACACCTCAATCTTTCTGTCTCCACTATTTGTTGTATTCGTCCCAATTTTTGTAGCATAGAATCCTTCCTCCTGGAAAAGTCGCCAGATATCTTCACCCTCTTTGAAACCAATTTGAATTCTTCCATTGCTACCAATGAATTCTTGGTTCCATGGTATCTTCTCCTTTGCTGAAAAAATTACATCATTTATATGTATGGCCTTGGTGTTTACATCTGGGATAATCTTCTGATGACCAGGGAATTGTCTCAGGCAGCTGCTGACTACACTTGTATGTGCTTCTATCTTTCACTACTAAACTCTGTCAGCTATCTCTTTTTCCTTTATGGCTCCCCCTCTTCCCAAGACTGCAGTATATTTGATGCAATAGCTGACAGTATAGAAAAGGCACTTTCTCTTGATCCATCAGAAAACATCTTTGTCTTAAGTGACTTTTAATGCATACCTCGACACAATGCTGAAACATTCTAAAGGTACTGATGTTGCTGGTATACAGACATTAAATTTTTCCATTGCCCAATCCCTCATTCAAATCATAGACTTCCCTACTTGTTTACCTACTCAAACTGAGCAACATGCTTCTCAATTGGATCCGTTTCTTACCTCCTCTCCTCGCTTTTTCCAAGCTTCACAATACTGCCCTCTTCATAACTCAGACCACTCTGTGGTAGCTCTTGATATCTCCTTCCAAGCATCCATTAAACAGGAACCCCATATTCATAAGAGAGTTCTTTCCATCATGCTGATTAGGACTTATTCCAGGATTTTCTTTGGAATGCGCCTTGAACTGATATCTTCAACATTTCAATTGAGAATTGCACCACTGATGTTTCTTTTTGGGTAAAAGCCAGCATGGATGCTTTCATCCCTTCTCAGAAATATCAGGTGAAACTACAATCCTCTCCATGGTTCATACCAACATGCTCAGCCACCATAGTGTACAGGAACCACTATTTCCAGCTATACTCGCATGACAGCTCTCATCAGAATAGATGCCTATTTGCTACTGCTTGTAACAAATGTGAGTCCTTGAAAAAGCTAAGTTCCTGTTTGCTGAGAGAATGAGGCACCACATAGCCTCTGAAAACTTTGGCTCTCTCATGACTACTGGTGTCTCTGTTATAGAGTATTAAATAAATGCAAGGTCTCTATTCCTGTCTCTTCAATCAATTTGAGGTGTTATCATTCTCTGCTGATAAAGCTGAATGCCTCAAATCTACTCTTGACTCATCTGGAGTATCCCTGCCTAACTTAGAACTGATTCTCTGTTGAGTGATATACATATAACAACTTCCATGGTTTCTGCTATTATCTCTAACCTGGACCCCCATAAAGCATGTGAACCTAATGATATCCCTGTAATATATCCCAAACTAGCTCCTGTATAATAAATGCCTCACTGCTTCCTGTTTTCTTGCTAGCTGGAAGGTATCATCTGTTGTTCCAGTTTTTAAGTACTATACTGAACCATCTGATCCATCCAACTATCAGCCTATTAGCCTTCTGACTATTTTTGGGAAATTCCTAGAGGCCCTAATCAATGCTGAAATTGTTTATCATCTCTCATCTCAGACAAGCAATACAGCTTTCATTTTTCCAGATCAACTGCTGATGTACTAATGATAATTGCAGAAAGAGTCTATAATGTTCTGGATAAAAACAGTGAAGCCAGAGCTGTAGCATTGGACATCTCAAAAGCCTTTGACAGGGTCTGGCATTCAGGTCTTCTCCACAAGATGAAAAGCCACAGTATCTCACAACAAGAAAGTAGTCCTGAATGGCCAGTCAGAGTGTATGAATTTAAGCACAACATATGAATGGTATGTATGCATGCATACATGTAGTCCCTTCCAAAAAAATATTGTAGCAGCAAGGCCAATTCTTTTGTTTTTGTTGTTCACTAAAGACATTTGAGTTTAAGATCGAAAGATGAATATGAGACAGTTCAGAATTTCATCTTTTATTTCCTGGTATTTACATTTAGATGTGTTAAACAACTTAGAGCATACCATCTTATGTTTGAACCCACCCATTTTTCAAGTGAGCAAAATTATTGGAACATGTGATTGACAGGTGTTTCTTCTTCCCCAGGTATTGCCTTTTAGATTAATTGGTTAAATATTAAGTAGCTCTGAATGACAAGTCCTGGTTTTAGTCTTAGGTTTCACCTGTAAAGATCGTATTTCTTGTTAAAAATGATAAACTAACATAAAGGCAAGAGAGCTATAGGAGAAAAGCAAGCCACAAACGAAGAATGCAACAGTTTGGTGACATCAATGGGTCACAGGCTTGATGCAGTTATTGTTAACAAGTGTTATGCAACCAAATATTAAATTTTTATTTTAAGAGTATCTGTTCGTTTACTTTTGCTCACCTAAGAATGCAGTGATATGATACAAAAAGTGATATGTCCGAAGCTATTTAACAAATCTAAATGTAAATAGCAGGAAATAAAAACTGAAATTCTGAACTCTTGTCTCATATTCATCTTTTGATCTTCAACACAAATGTCTTCAGTGAACAACAACAAGAAAGGAATTTGTCTTGCTGTTCCAGTACTATTAGAAAGGACTATATATATATATATATATATATATATATATATATATATATACTTGACTCAATTCTAGCAGTTGACTACTACTTCTACATGTCACCAGTGAATCTTATATGTGTTGTTCTTGTCCTAAGTATTATTGTTCAATACTAACCTTCAGTTGGTTATTCTATTCAGTAACATTCCCTAGGTTACAACAGTTTTAATGTCTCTAAGCCTAGGAAAATAGAAATGAAAAAGACACTTAAATAAGAAAGAGACAGTTGAAATTTTGGGGACACATAATGAGAAAAAGAGGGTTTGGAGAATTTGACACTCACAGGACATGTTGAAGATAAGTAAGGTAGAGGGAAACAGTGTCTTACCTAATTATCTTGGGTAAATAAATGGATGGAATAACTTCAATGATTATCTGGGAACTGGTATTTCAATGTGAAATGGCCGTAAGCCTTGTTGAATACAATAAGTTCATATTGTTTAATATCAATTTATGCATAATATCAATATATCTTATATTAAATATCTTTCAAATGATACTGGTTATCTCACCTCGTATTTAATAATATGATTTTGGCTATCAGACAAATAAAGCCTTACTGATTAAAAGAAACTATAAATTTGTGATGATAAAGAAAAAAGAAAGGTGATAATTCAAATAATGATAACAATGCAATATAAAAATTGGATGAAAACAACAATGCTGATAATAAAGAAGAAATTAATTATGTCTATATGCAAATAGCTGTCAGCAAATCCTTAAAGAATTGGAAACAATCAAATTCTTTCTGCAATAAATTGTGGCATATTTTCTGCAAACATGTCAGAATAAGACAAGGAATTAAAATCTGCCGCCATGAACCATTATATTTTACCAAAGTCTTTCATTCTACTGCAAACATTCTTGTCTTAAATCTCTGGAGGAGAGAGTTGTTTGCATATACAACAAACAAACATGGTAATGAGTTTTAGTGGGTGTAATTATCTAGATATTTTAATTAGTCTGTTGGGAAACAGTTAGGTTCATCTTCACTGAAAAATCTTCTGAAACAATAGCGAGAACTTTGGGAAAAGATATAGAAAATGGATGAAAATAGATACTGCTCACTTTATTTCTTTGAGTGGAGGAAAGTATTTTTTTTTTTTTAACTCATAAAAGATGATGATTTCTGATTTATCTTGGCATTGGTCTCTGGGTGGAATTTGCATTTTAAAAGTGATTTGAGTATGTGAAAGATATCTTTCTTTTTTTCATTTCTGAATAAATCAAACACCTTACCAGTTTGTGTAACCTTATTGATTATTGATAGTTGATTTAAGAATTAACATTTTACGAATTTTGAAATTTAGGTTTTGTGTGTATTCCCACTTAAAATAACTGCCCAACAGTATCAGCATTTGCCCTTTTTTTCTTTTTTTGCTTCTTAACACTGGAGATTTACTAGGAATATTTTACCATTTAGTTGAAGCAGAAATGTATTTTGTATCAGGATATGTAATCAGTAATTGAATTCATCTAATAATTTACCTACTTTTAAAATAATTTATGAACATATTCGCTAAAGATGTCTTGCTCATTTTGTATATTTAGCTTCTTTATATAACCAGATTTTGGGGTTTGGTGTTATATAATATGCCATGTTCTTGTATATTTTTTTTGTCTGTAACTTTTTTCTCAAATAGGGTTATCCCCCTTGTACTGACATCAGTTGACATTGTCGTTTTTTGGACAATGGACAGATTGTAGGTAAAAAGAAATATATTTAAAGACTCCTCTGAGAAAAATTGCTAATAGTAAGAAGGATTTAATGAGCCAATTGTTTTGACAGCAGAGGTAAAGTAGTTAAGAACATTAACATTTTTTCATTCATTTTCATCATTGTTTGATTTGTGATATAGTAAATGTATGTATAAAAAATAAGGAACAAGTAGGAGGAAAATTCTTATAAATTTAACATGTTTCACTATTTAGCTTCATCAGAAATTTTGGAAGTGGAATGATATGGAGTTCGGTTTCAATTTTTAAATTCTATGTTTTGTTTTCATTGGTTGGTCCACCCACATATATATTTATATATATATATATATATATATATATATATATATATATATATATATCAAATTCGTATTTTCACAGTGCTTAGACTATTGTACATTCTGGCCTTTTTTAGGACTCAGTCATTGTCATTAGCTCACTCAGAATTTCAAACTGAACCATTTCTTCAACATTACCAAATACAAGAGGAACCTGAGAAAAAATACAAATCATGAACTGTTTAAGATTGTAGTGATTGGGGAAGCATCATCTTGGGAGTTGGCTCCACACACAACTGGTTTATAGAAAGAATGTGCTCAGGGGCAACTTACATCTCACCAGTGGAATATAAAGAATATGAGGGTGATTCGGTAAAATGGATGTGGCATGGTATGTCTTTGCTGTGCACATTAGAGCTGATGGAACTAAAGAATGTAGTTTGTCTGAACACTTTCTTTTAGATGTTAATTTAATTATATATATATATATACACACACACATACACAAAAGTTGAAAATATAGATTAAATTCACAGGAATAATTAAATAAGAAACAAGTAGGGAGAAACGCTTTACAAGTTTAACATGTTTCACTGTTTATTTAGCTTCATTAGAAATTTTGTAAATGGAATGTTATGGAGTTAAGGTTCAATTTTTAGATTATATACTGTTTTGTTTTCATTGGTTGGGTTCACCTCACATCTTCATTTTATGGTATGTTGCTGTCTGTGTCATATATGTGTGTGTGTGTATGTATCAAATTAACATTATCACAATGCTTAGACTGTTGTACATTTTGGCGTTCTTCAGGACTTTGTAATCTTCATTAACTTACTCAGTACTTCAAATTGAACCATTTATTCAACTTTATTAAATACAAGAGTTACCTGAGAGAAATAAAATGGTCAGAAGGTACAATGGTCAAAACATTCTATTTGAACCATGGCAAGTTGGTGGATTTAACAACATATCAATACTTATTGGGTTATTTAATATCAAAATCTTTTTTTTTTATAATACTTGAGTCCAGAGGTAAAAATTGGTTGTCTATAAAAAAAAAGATATTCTTAATTTTGCCTGTGAATGTGTGAGTTGAAGATATGGCTTAAATTTGACAGAATGTTTAAATACAGAAAAAGTAGAACATTTTTCCTAAATTTAGCATGTTTTGCTATTTATTTAACTTCATCAGAAATTTTAGAAGTGGAATAATATGGAGTTAGGTTTTGAGGTAAAAAGCAATAGGGAGGTTCAGTTCCAAAAAATCATATGTCCAAGGTCATAATTCAATCTCACATGTTCAACATCAGAAAATTGTGAAGGCATAAACCAAAAGTGTAAAAAAATTCACATCACATCACACATTACTGATGAGGAGCCAAGCAATCCTATTGTTTAAAGTAGCGTTCTTCTACTGGGGTAAGAAAGGTTGTCATTGATCGAGCCTGGCAAAGAGACACAAACAATTACCATATTTCAAGGCCTACTAAATTTGGGCTAATCTTGATTCTGATATTCTTTTTTGAGGTAAGGCTAAGTTTCCCCCATTGCCACATAAGTTCTATGTTGTTTTTTTTTTTTGCATTGATAGTGTCGTATTTTATGGTGTCTGTGTGTATGTAGGTATCAAGTTTTTTTTGTATGATTGTCAAGTGTATACCTCATGGAAGCTTCATGAGTTTAATTCTTGAAATATTAGTGAAATTTAAGTGTTAAATACAATTGAGTATATTAGTGAATTTTAATTTTATAATATAATAAATATTAAAAAAGTGAATGTGTCATATTAGGTTATGATGAATTGTATTTGGAGATTATTTATTTTATGTTGGTTATTAATTAATTTTCCTTGCAGATATTTTCCATGTAATGGTTTGTGATCATTTATATAGGAACTAGGTTAAAAGCCACCCTATCAGGCAGGATTTAAGCTGGCTTCTGCAGAAGGCTCTTGATTGAGCCTTTGGATTGTTCAGGAGTTTGAGAGTACCTATTTGAATATTCTCAGCATTGGAAGCTCTTCTGGATACCATTTGATTCGGGTTTTCATTTTCACGGGACTTTCTTTTCCATGCTGCAACCTTGGTGCTTTTGATTGCAATCTGGTCCTCTGTTTGGCAAAGATTCCTTTCTGTGTGGCATACTGCTGCCATATTCAATAGGCAACAATAAACTATAGAAAAACTCAATTGATTGCTACATTTAAGTATTGCATTAATATTTAAGATTACCTTTTAAAAGTTCAATGATAATTCTTTGGCTGCCACTTAATAAAGACAATTTGCTGTGTGTAGAACCTTACATTCTGTACAAAAAATTATTTTTATTTCATGCATGACTTTTTGCTGGATTTTGCAATTAATTTTGATTATTCCCAAATTTATTTCCAAGTTATAAAAATTATTATTGTGCAGAAAAATTTGTCACAAAAGATCATGTAAAGCAATTTGCCTGAAACAATTGCAGTAATGAAAATTTTTGAATCCAAAATTTCTGTAACATGAGCTACTTAAAGTTAGAGAGTTGTGTCCCTTTATTTGAAAAAGTGTGACACAGTAACACACTAACATTTTCATTTATTATATAGATTAAGCAGATGTCAAAATTTCCACAGCATATTTTATGAAAGGTAATAGAAATTGAGAAAGCTGATCAAATATTAATCTACATTCTGATAGATAACATGTAAAAAAAAATATGCCTAAAAATATGCATTTCATGGACATTGTAGAGAAGAATTTATAAAAGTAACTGTTGGATTTGAGAATAAAAGGTGAACAAAAGAAAGACAAATTGCAGCTGTAACAAAAAATGAGAAGAAATTCATTGAGTACAGTCAAGTATGATAAGCAGCAGTACAAATCAGCAGGCAGGTTAGTTTTAAGACTCCAAGTTCTCCACAGAGAATTGGACAATAGTTTTGGTTCTTGAATTTGGTGACATAATAACTGTGAGTTCAATCCCTGGGCCAGGCAGTGTGTACTTGGACTCATTGGAAACAGAGCAGGCAATATTGGAGAAGTTCTAAAAATAAAAGAAAACTAGATGACATATCCCTAGAAATGGGCAATGAAATGAGAACAGTCTAGCCTCATAGATGAAATAAAGGGTTTAGTTCAGTATTCCCTATAGGCTACCTGGATAGATATACATCTGATGAAGGCTGCAGTGGACAACGGGCAAAATGTTGTGATAACAGCAACAAAGAGAACAGAAATAGTGTAAAGAATGATAACTCCTCATCCCAGAATTTCAGGCAATTTAAATGGTGGAAGTTGATCACAAGGTTTTCAGGGAAGGAATATCACCTGAGAAATATTAGAAATTAAAAGTAAAATTTGATTATTTAGATGCATAATTTTATAATTTACTTGAGGAAGTTTTAGCACTTGATCTGTATGCTGTATTCTAAATATAACTCTAAGCAAGAAAGGTATTGTCAATGGTCAAGAATAAAACAAGCATTTTAAAGTTGGATTCTAAAAGTTAAGCAAAGTACTAAGAAAAAGAAAAAGAGTACTGAATTGTCGTGTAATAATGGTCCTCTTCTATGACAATAAATGCTGAACAATCCCCTCACCACTGAAAAGAAAACTGGAGGCAACAGAAATATGGTTCTGTAGAAGGATGCTGAGAATATCATGGATGGAATGTATAAGCAAAGTGATGAAGAAGTTTTAAAGAAAATGAAAGGAAAACAGACATAAAATCATAAAGAGCTGAAATTTCTTAAAAACATAATGAGGAAGGCAGGCTTAGATAATTTAACACTCACAGGATACATGGAATGCAAAAGAGAAAGTTGAATGCTGCAGGCTAGCTACATGATGGACTTGTGTGAATGGATGATGGAAGGAGGGTGGAAGATGGAAAAAGGATATATTGGAGACAAGGGGATCAGAAGAAAGAAGAAAATAACCTCCCTAATGAGTTTTTTTTTTAAGTGGTTACAAAATGGGATAAGCAAAAAGACAAACCTTACTAAGAACAGAAAGGACAGGAATTTGTGGGGAGCCATGACTATGCAAGTCCTGAATCGATATAGCACATAAAAGAATAATTTAAAAAAAATAGTCTATTTAAAAGCTCCCAAGTGAAAGCCTAATAATAATAAAGGCCAAAGAAAATAAGTTCCTATTTTCTGATGGCATAAGGGAACTATTAAACTATAGCCACATCATGAGAAAAGAAGGCTTAGAAAATTTAATACAAGAATGCAGGAGGGAGAGAAGAAATAATGCATAACCTATCTTGAGAGATTGAGTAAATGAATAACAGAACAGGGTTTTAGGAGAGATAGTGAAATTTACTAAGAGCTACAGAAGATATGAACTTGTGGAGAGCCATTATCGCCAATGTTCTGAAGGGGCATGGCACATAGAATAAGAATAAAGTGATCCTTATATAATTACTCCCTATTAATATAACAATTGAAAAATATATTTAAGGATTCACACTGTGAATCCTTAAATATATTAATCTTAAAAAAAAAAAAATGATGTAATGGAATAACCTGCCACCCCCATGAGTGACTACACTATAGGTATCTGTAAGTCAACAGACTATGGAGACTAGCTGGAATCTGTTGAGTACAACTCAAACTTACGCGAAAACTACCAACCTTACAATAGTAGCACTCACTACTGGATTGACTTGCGATGACCTTGTGCATAACTGTTACCATTATTCTTATTGTACTGGTTTTACAATAAACTTTTACTTATTTTATCCACTGTGTTTTTCAAGTATATATTCCTATTAGCATGAAATATAACAAAAACAATAGTAAGGACTTAAGAAAATAGATCTTTGACACTATGAGTAAATTTAAATTAATAAAGGCTTTTACTGGATATAAAGCAGTGGATGATAGTTCTGTTATGAAGTAACAAATTTATGTGTTCAAAATGACTGCATTTCTATCTTCTTCTAAGTAAATAAATGCCAAATTATGTCTGTCTGTCTGAAACCCCTCTAACTTGGGCCACACTTGCTCTACATGGACATATTAATTCCTTTTAGAATCAGGATGATCCCAGGATTGAAAATCTGCTCTTCATCTGGCACTTGAACATCCAGCATTGGGATTAATGTCCAGATATGGAAGGAAGAGTTAAAAATTCAAATTTGAAAAAGTAACTGAATAAAAGTAGTGATTTTAAAAGTTTTTTAAAAAATTATATTGAGTTCAAAGTAACACAAAAACTCTGTGAATATAAAAATCTTCATTTTAAATTCAGTATAAATATCTCCAAAATTTTGTGAATGAAGGAAATCAATTTTATTTCTTCAAAATGCCAAGAAATCAGAGAAATGTGAGGTTTTGCAGTTCCACAGAGTTTGTGATCTGAAGAACTCAATTTTCAACATGAATTGGAATTTCGATCTTTTGGCCGGATTTCAACTTACAGCCTTAATCAGAGTTTAAGTGAGGTTTTGAAGTTTCCTGGAGTGAATTGAGAATTTAAAGTTATTCCTTCAAAATTATCATCGCTGTTTTCTAAGTTGGACCAAAGGTCCCTTTTAATTTTGGGTTGGGGGCCCAATTTATTGTCCAAACAGTTGTCTTAAAAGTTCATACAAACTGTGGTTTTTAAGCTAGTTAATATAATAATTGGAAAAAATATATTTAAAGAGCTATAATAGTAAAGACAAAAAAATAACAATTTCATTTATATTCCATCAGTTTTGACAGCAAGGATTCTTAATAATGTTTCTTTTCGTTTCTTTTTTATTTTTAATTTATTATTTTTATTGTTAAACATTAATATTGTAAAAAAGACAAAAATAGTGGATCATGTTTTCAGGTTTTGTTTTCATCTGCAGAGTTGAGCTGAGAAACTTGGGTGAGGGAGATCCTGTTGATGTCCATTTCAGTAAGGTCAAGATATAATAAAAATAAAATGAGGATATTAGTCCATAGAATAATCACCAGTTCTGTAAAAATTCAATTCATTTTAAAAGTAAACATTACATGAATCCATTTTGAAGGATTATTTTATTTGTGCATCCTGATACAAAGTTCTGAAGAGCCAAGAAATGAAATCTTTTACTAAAAGTGTATCTTTGTTTGTTTTTAATTGAGAACAACAAAAAAACAAAACAAAAAAAGCAAAAAAATTCCCCTCCTACACAAACACATCTTGAGGCTTAGGCATATTTAAACTCATATATTTTTCAACTTTTGAATAATCTCCTGTAAACCATTGGCTGTGAAAGACAAATTCATAACCATTTATTAAATCTCTATTTTTGGACATGATAGACACTTGAAGCAGTGATATATCCATAACAAGATGAGTTGGCTTAACACAGACTATCCACTTTATTCTACAGATAAAAACATGTTTGCAGTCTCCAACAGATTTTTAGCAATTTTGGCTTGACAAGTAATTAATTTCATTTTCTAGCCTTGCCAAAGTCGGTTCATGTCTAAATAATATGTTATGGAGATGTGGTAGGATCATTTTTCCGAATAGGGACTATCAAACAAATACGCCCGATTGTATAATCTGAAATAAGCCTTCAAGCATGCAAATGATCTCTGCAAACGTCATTTGGAATTTAATCATGCAAATTGATCTTTGTTAGAAATTACAACATTAAGGACATGCCATTTTATTAAATCTGCATTCTGTTTTTTTTACTGAAAGGAAAAATAAAGAAAGAGGAAGCATAGTTAGGGATAGATTGTATGTAATATTTCAGAATGACATCAATCCCAGTAGTTATAAAGTAATCAAAAAACATTTACCCACCAGGTGTAGTGATCACAGGACCAGTATTTTTCATATTTATTATTGCCTTCTCATGAGTCAAAAAAGAAAACACAATTTAACATCTGAAAAATAAGTTTTTAGGAAAAGTTATTTTAAAGAGAAAAGAATTCAGATAATTGTAATAAGAATTTAGTACATCAGTTTGTTTAATTGTTAGATTTACATAGACATTTTATACACTGCCATAAATAAAATGGAGCTATAGAAGTACTATTTGACTATCTTGGTTAAATTAGCATGCATATTTTATGCACTTTTAAATGACTTTATGACTAATATGAGGCAGAGGTAGTTTTTTTTAAGCTAAATAAATATTTTCTTCTTTCTTTTATGTGCAGTGTCCCTTCAGAACATAGACACTCATGGCTCTCCACATCTTCCTGACTCTTGTAGCTCTTAATAAGATGTATCTTTTGGTTATTTTTCCCCAAACCTGTTCTACCATCCATTTACTCAAGCCCATCAAGCATATTACGCACTGCTTTCCTCTGTATTAAATTTTCCAAACCCCCTTTCCTCATCACATGCCCCAATAACTTTAGCTGCCTCTTCCTGATGTTAAGCATCAGTTTCCTTTTTGTTTTCATTTTCTCCAAACTTTGTGGTGATATCCTCAGCACCTTTCTGTAGAACCACATTTCTGTTGCTTCAAGAGTCTTCTTCATCTTTGAGAAGATTGTACAGTATTCACTAACATACAAGATGACAGACATCACATAACACTTTAGTATTCTTTTCTTTTTGTTTTTAACAAAATCTTTTTGTCTCTTAATACTATGTTTAGCTTTTGGAATGCATCTTTGGCCATCCCAATACGTCTTCGGATCTCAGTGTTGCACTCTCTATCCTCTGTTAAAATACTTCCCAGATATTTAAATTTTTGTCATTATTTGATTTTAGTATCCCCAATTTTTAATTTTCATTTTGGGCTCATCCTTTTGCTGATAACCATGCATTGTGTCTTCTAGTAGTCTATACTTAGTCCTTTCTTCTTGCTTTCCTTTGCTGACTTCTGTAAGAGGTTTTCTAGTTTCCTTTCCATCTCTGCTATCAACACTGTGTCATCTGCATATCTTATATTGTTAGTATTGTGGCCGCCAATAATAAATACTGGTAGGATTTTTAAATCCCTTGGAATTGCATCGCTGTATAGATTGAATAAGTCTGGTGAGAAGACACATCCTTGTCTTACATCCCTTCCTATTTTTGTATATCTGCTGCATTCATTTTCTGTATCCAGATATTAATACCAAAAAATTCTATTACACTGTGCTCATTAAATAAAATAACTTTTTCCTCTATATTTCTATGTTAATCCAAGCAAATGCCAGAATAAACCCAATGAGAAAATATAAAAATGAAAATAAAGGAGAAATAAAAATCCTGATTAAAGAATGTAGTTTTCTTTTCTAATTTTTTCAGAAAAGGAAAAAAAAAAAGTTTGTTGTCAGCTGAATGAGGGCGGAAAATTGGCTGGATTAATTGTATTAATCCTATTTCAATCATAAAAGCCGAAATAAAGAATTTCAGAGACATGGTGACAACAACAGAAACTATTTGGTTATGATTTCTGTCTTGAATCCTTATTTGTTGTAATTGAAACCGCAAAACATCGCATTGAGGATAAAAATTAAGAATAAAAAAGAAAATATGAAAACCTGGAGTGTTTGTGTCAGATGATCCCAGAATCAAAATCAGATTGAAATAAGAAATTAATATTTGGTGTTTGATAAATTGTTTGACAGGAAAACAAAATTATTCTGGTGAGCTGTTTTACAAAAATGAGGTTTCATCTCTAACAAATGTAATTACAGTAATTTATTTAAGATTCTTATATCATTTTCAATGATGTTTAATCTATTTTTGATAGTTTTTAATGACATTAAACTTTCTAAAGAATATGATATTCTCTGAACTTTTTCCCCATTTGGCAAATCAAATGTTTGTGCATTTACTTTCTTAATTTACAGAATTCCAATTTATTTTTGTTGAACAAATTTTTATCTTCGGGTTTCAATGTATTTTATGAAATCACTTTCAGAAGAGGTTTTTCAATAAATTACCAACATAGACTAAAAGATATTTTTATACTGCAGAACAGATACTGTGTATACATGCACACACACACATGAAGGGGTAGTGAATAACATTTGACCCAACCCACATCCCAAAAAATAATCAAATGACCAAGTTTCATATTTTTGTCAGGAAAACGTTCATTGAACAGGTTTAGAATATTGCAACATCTGTTCATATATGTGTATTAGAGCAGGTTGATTTTTCACATTTTTTAGACAATCAACATTGCATTTGGTGTAAAAGCTGGGGTTTTGTGTTCTAAGTACTAACACCAAAAATTAGATTCATACCTTTGACCAATTTTTGAGCATTTAATGTTAAAGATTGTCTGAAAAATGTACAGAAATACCAAATACCAAAGGTTTTTGCTTACGAACTGACATAACTGACATAAAAATTTTACTTTTTCACGAATAAATGCAAATAAAGTCATTATTTTTTTTTTGTATTAGATACATTGAATGGGAAATATATTCAAACCAGAATTCTAATTATGAATTGCTACAAGCAAAATATGCAATTTTTTTTTACTGTATTTGATAAGTAAAAACTGTAAATTGTAAAAGATTACGAAAAAGGCTACTCAATAAATAAGATTTGTTAGATCATAATTAATTAATAAAAAATAAAATCGATAAAAATGTATATAACACCATATTTGCTGGGCACAAATTATAAGATAAAATGTTTTCCATTTGCATTGTTTATTGAAAATCTCACTAAAACTACTGCAGTGTATAACATATTACATCATAATGTAGCGACAATGTAATTTCACTTTGAAGTAAATAAAGGTCTTATTTGATGGCACAATGATTTAGTAATAATGTGCTTGTGCCATGCATCTTGTCCATATAAAATATGTGATGCTTCAGAAAATTATTAATTTTAGAAGCTGTGCTATAAGGCTTAACCTCAACTTCATCTTTAAACTTGTATCCTCAAAAAATGGTAATGATTTGGAAAAAAAATTTCTATTATTATTTATCATGTCAAACCCCAACTTTCAAATTGAGTACAATACCAGGGTTCCAAAATCGACCTGCCCTAATATATACAGTAGTGTCCAAAACTAAGGGACAAAATTTTAAAACCTAATATTTGTTAGAAATAACAACTGTGAAAAGCTGAAATTTTGACAACTGGTAGTCGTTATCATTCATAATAACATACTAAAATTTGAATCATTTGCAAAGGATAGAAAAAGAATTATAACAATTATTTATTTATTTTCAAAATAGGATCGTCCAAAAGTAAGGGACAAAATTGAGAAAAACAATGTAAATGGCAAAAAAAATAAAAAATACATGTACAATCAATATTTAGTAAATGAGCCCTTGCTCTCAATGACAGCTGCACATCTTCAACTACAAGAACGAATCAGTTCTTGACAATCCTCGATACTAATTTTAGACCATTCTTCTTGAAGCTTCACCCACAAATCCTCCATGTTAGTGGGATTTCTTTCCATAACTTTCACTCCTAAGGTCTTCCAAAGATTTTCTATTGGATTTAAGTCAGGACTTTGCAGTGGCCAATCCATAATTTCCAAATCTTGCTCGCTAAGGTAACTCATTACCACCTTTGCCTTGTGACATGGGGCATTATCTTGCATAAAGGTAGCTCTATCGAAACCTGAATTCTGTATGATTGGCACAACATGATCTTGAACAATGTTTTTATAGATCTGCGCGTTTACATGAGTTTGTAACCGGACAAGAGGCGTTGTACCTTGGCTAGAAAACATTCCAAATACCATGACGCTTCCGCCCCCAAACTTGACAGTTTTCTTAGTACATTTTGCACTTAATCTTTCACCAATACGTCTCTTTACATTGTTTTTTCCATCATTTCCAAATAAATTAAACTTGCTTTCATCACTGAAAAATACTTTTGCCCAATTTTCATATGTCCAAATTACATACCTGTTTGCAAACTCTAATCTCTTCTTCTTATTCTTTGAACTAACAAGTGGTTTCTTCCCTGGGGTTCGATTAAACAGCCCTATTTCTTGCAGTCGTCTACAAACAGTCTGTCTTAACACATTAACACATGAAGTACTATTCATAACCCTTTTAATTTCTGTGCAAGACTTAAAACAGTCCTTTAATGACATACGCTGCATTATTCGATCTTCTCTTGCTGAAGTTTTGCGGGGTCTGCCGATTTTAAAAGCACTAACTATTTTGCCAGTATCATTGTAGGATTTAACAACCCTGCCTACAACACTCTTGGAACGTTTCACTTTCTCTGAAATCTCTCTAATGGTGTTCTTTTCCTTGTGTAGCTTCACAATAGCTTGTCTCACAGAGTAATCAAGTTTTTGGCGTTTAAGCCATGGTGCCGACTGATGCAACGTTTACAAATGACTAAGTAAGACTTATTCTTTAGAGGAAATCAAAAATTTGAATATAGCATACTGTTTACATTGTTTTTTCTCAATTTTGTCCCTTACTTTTGGACAATCCTATTTTGAAAATAAATAATTGTTATAATTCTTTTTCTATCCTTTGCAAATGATTCAAATTTTAGTATGTTATTATGGATGATAACGACTACCAGTTGTCAAAATTTCAGCTTTTCACAGTTGTTATTTCTAACAAATATTAGGTTTTAAAATTTTGTCCCTTAGTTTTGGACACTACTGTATATTCTTCTTCTTCATGTGCTATGTCCCTTCAGGATGTTGGAGATTATGGCTCTCCACAATTTCCTGCTCTTCATAGCTCTTAATAAATTTTTGTCATTTCTCCTAAACCTTCTTCTGCCATCTGTTTACTCAAGTGTGCTATATATATTTTGCATTGTTTTACACTATCCCTCTTGTCTTCAATCTATCCTGTGAGTATCAGATTTTCCAAGCCCTCTTTCCTCATTATGTGCCCTAGAAATTTCAACTTCCTCATGTTTAGTATATCTTTCTTTTTAGTTCTCATTTTCTCTAAAACTTTGTTGTTGCTCACATGTTCAGTCCATGGTATCCTCAACATTCTTTTGTAAAACCACATTTCTGTTGCTTCAAGTCTCATCTTCATCTTTGAGGTGATTTTCCAGTACTCACTGCCATATAGGAGGATATATATCATGTAATATTTCAGTACTTTTTTCTTTCGTTTCTAACAAAAATTTTCTGTTTCTTAATAGTCTGCTTAGCTTTTAGAATGCATCCTTATCCTTCCCAATGCACTTTCAGATTTTGGTATCTTCAATTTTGCATTTTCGGCTCATCACAAATATGAAAAATTTGTCACTTTGCTGATCATAAATATATAAAATTTGTCACTTTGCTGATCAAAAATATATAAGATTTGTCACTTTGCTGATCATAAATATATAAAATTTGTCACTTTGCTGATTGATGTTATATTCAGCACCTCTCTCTCTCTCTCTATATATATATATATATATGTGTGTGTGTGTGTTTTCTACATACATGTATGAAAGCATATGCGATATCCTGTCCTTGTCAGTTGCCAATCAGGAGAGGTAACACAGTTTCAGTGGGTAAGGCAGTACTGCCACCCTTGGCCACAAAATCAGCATTTGCCACTGGACAGGGTATTGTTTTTTGTTTAGATGTGTCAGTCTATACAATTTTTTATATAACTGCAAGTCAAATTTTCAACTGTGTGTTAAAAGCCTTTGCTTTTGACATTAAACAATACACAACATGCTTGTAGCAACCGTTACCAATGAGTCTCCAACATTGGTATAGAGTCCCATTGTGGAGAAATGCCAAGCCACTTGTGCAGGTAAAGTGTTGATTTTTATGTCTACACAGCTTATATATATACATTTGTGAGTAAGTGTGTGTGTGTGTGTGTGTGTGTGTGTGTGTCTGTGTGTCTGTGTGTATATATATATATATATATATATATATATTCTAAAGAAGTAATGGATTTTTTATTTATGTATCCAACAGATTTTTATCACTTTAAATGTTATAGGCTGGAAGACAAAAATAAATATATATACTGTTTAATAAATAAAGGGAGCATCTACACAAATATAAGTATCCATTAAAAATAATGTTTAAAGTGATTATGCATGTATGTACGTATATATATATATATATATATATATATATATATATATATACACAGCTTATGTACGTGTGTATAAGCAGTGTAGACAAAAAAATCAGCACTGTAAACAATCTTCATTATATGCTAAGGCCCTTTAGTTGGCTAATCTACAGGTAACTCAGACTAAAATCATTTTTTCATTCAAATTTCATGCCCCATAGCCTTTTACCAGAATGGATCAATTTAAACAAGTTTTTAGAATAGCTCCTGACCTGAGGTGCTTGTAAGTTATGCCAATTGAGTTCATTATTGCTTTTTTCCCTTGAAATAAATGTCCCTTCTCTTGTGTTTTTAACCTGAAGTCTCACTGACGAAGTGTCATTAATAAATTAATTAATGAAATTAATTGCTTATACTGTTAATTAGCATTTACAATGTATTTGTGTGTTCAGAGTAAGATGAAAATAATGTATGTAGCAATTAGTTTCATTTGAAATCATTTATAAAGTGAAATTAGCTTTAATGCTAACTTGACATACTTTTGAAAAATGCAGCAAGTGTGAAAATTTCAGTGAAAAAAAAAATAAAATTCAATAACACTAATAGTGTTTTGGAGGTAAAAATAACAAGGATACCAACTTGTGATATATGCAATTTTTGATTATGAACAACTTTTTTCCTAATTTTTTTTATTGGTTTCACTCCAAACAAGCCAGTAGAGCCACTAAGACCCAAAGGATTACTAGGTTTCGAAAAATTAGGAACAGTAACATTAATAATGAATGGGAAGAGAGATCTTGCCGCCCCTCCAGTACTGAACTTCGATTCAAAAACTCTAGGTACCTTAGTGAAGACCTGATCTGAACAAATACTATGAAAGTATTTATAGAAAAAGACAGAGAGGCAACCTTATAGCGATGAGAAATTGACTGAAACCAAGCTGCCAGATTAGGACCAATAATATTGCTGATTCTTCTTTGGATTTTATCAAAGAGTTCAAGGTAAATAGCAGGGGCACCGGATCATATGTGACAGCAATATTCTTATATATGTGTATGGTAGATTCTGAAAAGAAAAATTGTCTCGCATGACACAGTGAACCAACTTTCTTAAAAGTTGACCTAGCAATGGATTCATTTCCACTTTATATCAGATACTAAGCTTAAACAACTCAAATACTGACATCATTTTGGCCTTAGGAACTCAAAAAAAAGAAGTCAAGCAAGGAAAAAAGTAAAATTAAAAGAGTTACCAAATATGTTATTTTATACTGTATTCAAGAATTCTGCTAATTCTACTAATTTATAGTTTAGCTACATTGTCTTTCTATTTTATTTTTTTCTATTCATCATTTTGAAGCATAAAAAATTTCAGAACTTGAGTATGAATTCTTGCACAAAAATTAAGCAGACCAAGTACTAAAAATATTGAACCCAAAAAAACAGTGTGTCAGAAGGATGGTTTTTTACTTGACACTGCTATTATTTTAACTAGATCCTCAATGTTCATTGCTTTAAAAAGTGATGATAAGAATTCTAATAAAACCTAAACAAATAAAAGTGAAATTACAACATAAATAATAAACACCATTTATTTATTAGATTGTTTATTGGTGTAGTGAGAGACAAAATGTTATCTCCCCTTGACCGAAAACAAAAATAACAGTAAAAATAAATTATAAATATTCACAAGAATAAAAAACTATCAGAAGACCTGATGAGACCTGCACAAGACATAGTTAGGCAGGAAGGTCAATCCTTCTCTTTTTGCTCTGTGAAGTTATAGAAACAGAATGCACACATTTCAGGCTTGTGACAAACCAAACAGATAAGGACAAAAATTCATATTGTTTTTGGTACCTAGTCTTTTGCAAGTAGGTACATGCTAACCTTGTATTAAGAATTTCAAATATGAAATATATATATGCAAGTGATTTTATATAAAGACTTGGTTTTGTTTGAACTTTTCAACATTTATTTTGTTGTATGTTGCATTCACTTCAAATGAGGTCGATATTTCATATCTCTGCACAACATATTTGGTGACCACTATGAAAAACATGTTTTAATAACCATGTATTTGGTAAATTCTAGTTGCACATAGAATTCAAAAGAACAAAATAAAATAGAGCAAAGAGCACCACAAGTCAACTGTCCAACAAATAACAATTAAGACAACTGCATTCATCCAAACTAATATTACCTGTTGGTTCACAATTATTGAATCCCAATTCTATCTGAGAAACGTAACTTCACAATTCACCAAATTTTATAATGTTATTGTGTCTCTACCTTGGAAACTGTGGCAAAAATACCTAGCAACATTTTGGATACTCACAGCTATGATGAGTTAGAAAAGAATTTAGCTGAAACACATGAACAAATGAAGCCAGAATTTCTAGGTAAATTAATGTCTACCTGCATTATTACAGGTCAAACATCAATTTAGCTTTGATTACAAAAAGAATGATGACCAGCTTTCATCTCCCCCTGTGTTAGCAACACAAAAAGATTTAAATCCAACCAGGCTGGGACAATTGGCAGATGAATTAATGCCTTTAATGCAAGAAACTGCTAAAATAAGCACATGTAACCAAATTCAGATGAAAGAAGTGCCCACTAAAATCTCAGCAATACCTTATAGGTCTAAAAACTTTCCAAAAGGGGCGATTACAAAAACTATGTGGAGCACACATTTATTATGTGAACACAGTGTATTTGTGTATATGCTGGTGCAAATGGCCAAAAAAAAAAAAAATGATTTGATACAACAGCCAAGTTTGCATCCATCTTCACCAGCACCAAACAAAGCAGGAAACTAATTGGGCGGGCAATGACATCTCCACCCCACCACCCTGAGTCTGCCATTGTAAAAGATACCAGCAATGTTGGGGACAAAAATATATTAATTCATAATAGATACCAGTGCCAGCTTATCTATCATTCCACACCGCTATATCAACAGTTTATCAATGGAACCAACACCAGTTTCTCTAACCATGGCTACAGGTTCAGACATACTCTGATACAGGCAAATTAAAGCCACTATAAGCCTATCTTACCCTTCAACGATCTTTTCTGTGGACCAATATAGTAGCAAACATTTAATACCCCTTTGTAGGATTCGACTTCCTAAACATTTTGGTTTATTAAGAGATTGCCAACAGAGAAAGATCATAGATCCCACAACATCATGTTCAAAGAAAATAAAAACATTGAATGACTCTATCAACTTAGTTGTGAATAATAATGTGCCTGATTTCATTAAAGGCTTTATAAAAATATATCCCAACATACCAACCCAGCAAGCACATATGCAGGAGTATACCGTAGAATTGATACAGGCAGTCATATTGCTACTTTTGCCAAGGCTTGACATCTATTAGAAGAGAAAACCCAGGCAGTAAGGAGGGAATTTTCAAAATTGCAGAACAATGATGTTATTACACCTTCTGAAAGCAAATGGGCCAGACTCCTAGCTGTTAAAAAGTCAGATGGAAATTTCAGATGCTGTGATGATTACCATGCATTAGAAAGTATTACAAAAAGTGATAAATACCCCATCCCGAACAGTAATTCAATTGCTGATAAACTAGCCAACAAAACAAGATTTAGCAAAATTGACCTGCTATCAGCATACCATCAAATCAAAATACACCAAAATGATATAAAAAAGAAACAGCACATTTCTTTTCTCAGATTGCACAAATACATGCCATTTGGACTAAAGAATATAGCATCCACTTTTCAGTATGTTGACTGTGTATTTACATATATTGATGATATTCTTATTTTCATACAATGATTCTTCATCGCACATAAAAGACGTTGAAACTGATATAGCTAATAATAAATTTCAGTAACAAAGTCAACATTTGATGTCACTTCAGTCAATTTTTTGTGTTATAATCTTAGTGCTGATGGTATTAGGCCTATACAAAATAATGTTAGTACATTACAAAATTTTCCCCCTCTAACGACAGTAATACAAAGTGCAAATGCAATCAACGTTTCACTAAAATTAAGATTATAATTTAATTTTTCTCTGCAACCAGAATTTCTTTGAATCATAATCTATATAATCATATGAGTGAATGAAAACTTTGATGGACATGTTTAATAAATTGTACTCATTACATCATGTAATGTGTGTGTGTATGTATATATATTTATATAATGGAAGCACTAAGAATAAAAAAAGAAAAAACCAACACTATAACATCAACTATAAAAACAGCCACAGTGTGCTGATTGTGTTTGGAAACTAAAACATTCCTATAACTCGAGACACAAATGTTAAAAAAATCTTATAATTCCGTTAAAAATCAAAATCAATCTTGATAATAGCTAAATAGTGAAAAGCACTTGGATATGCAGAACATTTGAACAATCAAGAAAACACTTAGATGAAAAATAAGAGAAATTAAATAAAAATTTTAATCACAGTCATCTTTAATGAAGCATGTATAAAAGAGGAATTGCTGACCAAAGACACCATTTATATATATATATATATATATATACACAGTGGTGAGATTCAGTGGATTTGCACAAACCTGTTTTTGGAATTTTATGAGCTCAGCAAATCTGTTGCTAGCTGCAACCTGTATGAACAAACTGCTAATTTTAGACTGTCAACAAATTGTAGTTGTAATCGGTTAGTGAAGTAAATTCAGGTGATTAAATAAAGGTTAATACAAATCTCATGAACTGTTGAACTTGCTAGAGCCAGATACTTGGAATATTCTCTGGAAAGCTGTGGTAGAGAAGCTGAATGGCTTCAGTAAAATTTTTCATCACAGCATTCTCATTAATGATTTTCATGACGATGTGGAAAATGTCCAGAAAAACTTTTCATCATCCTGTAATTCTTCAAAGTGTACAAAAAGTGAAAAAAAACTATTATCATTATGATTGCTCTCAGTTCATCTGAGACAGAGGTTTTTCAAGAATGAATGTTATATACTCATATAAAAGAAGCCGCCTTACAGTGGAAAATGCAACAAACTTGATGACAATCAAACTTGTTGGTCTCCTTTTAGATTTATGGGATTCTACTCCTTTCATTATAACATGGCTTAGAAAAAAATCACACTGCTGATGACAAGAGTGAGGAAAAAAAACTAAAGACTATGATGAAAATCAAGTGGCTGTTAGGAAATTTTTAAAATAAATGCTCATGAATAAAAGATTTTAAAACATTTATTTTAATTGTTTTTTTTTTTCTTTCAAAATGATAATGAGCAATGCAAAGCAGATTAATTTTGGTATTTTTGAATAAGTGCAGGAAAAATTTGCTTTATACCTAAATTATATCTATATAGTAAAGTATAGACTACGGAAAATGAGGGAAGCCATTGCTATTGAGACCTGTTGTTTAGAGAACCAATTCTTAAAATTTTTGAATCCCACCACAGTGTGTGTATATATATATATATATATATATATATATATATATATACATATATAGATACATACATACATATATATATATATATATATACACACATATATATATATATATATATATATATATATATATATATATATATATGGTGGAGTAATGGATAGCGGCTCGGATCACGGAATTGTAGAGCTGAGTTTGAATCCATTATATTCATTTACATGCGAATGCCTTTGTAAAAGGTATGAATCCTCCTCTTCTCCCCCAGCTATGGGTTCTATAGCCTTGGATGGCAGCTGGTCTACCGCAGAAAGAAATGGCAACCTACTGCACGAAAAAAAAAACTTCCTCATCAATCATGTATTGAAAGATACATGATCACCTAAGTGTGTCACGCATGGCACATAACTGAACTTATATATATGTGTGTGTGTGTGTGTTGATTGGACTACTGAATGTATGTTAAACAATCATTAGCAACAGGAATTTTACATTATTGTTATAGATAATGGAATATATGACATTGAAATCCAATGACACATTTAAAGAGCAGATATCTTCTGAAAACTAAAAAGGAAAATTACATTAGAAACAAAGAAACTGCTAAACTATCATTTAATAACAGTTGTCAGTGAATACTGAACATCTGCCACTTCAGATGAAGAAGAAAGTTGAAGTAACAGGAATGTCGTTCTACATAAGGATGCTGCAAATTCCATATATGGGAGTAAAAAGGAAGTTTTATGAAAAATTGAAGCAAAAAGAACACATACATATAATTAGAAAGATAGAGTAGAAATTTCTAGAACATATAATGAGGAAAGAGGGTTTGGAGAATTTGACATTCGAATGCAAAAGGAATAGTGAAAACAGTGAGTTACCAACCTAACAAGCTTGTGTAATTGGATGGCAGAACAGGGATTAGAAGTGATGGTGTAGTATCAAACATGGCTTAGAGCTACAGTAGAAGCTGTGGAGAACCATGGTCACCCACCTATTAAAGAGACAAGTGTTATGATCCTCCTCCTTCCTGTAACCAGATTGATAGTGGAGATAGAGGAGGATTGCAACTTATATGATTAATTCAACGTGTATACAATTATTACAACAAATTTCTTTCCCCAAGGGTCTTTTTCTGATTGATCAGATATGGTCGAGCTGGCTGGAATTGTTTAAGGAACATACACAGTGGGTGACAACAACAGAAACACAGGTGCAGAGTTAACGATTGAATAAATATATTACTGTAACATACAATGGGAAAACAATATGAAAGATACGTCAAAAACAATAAGTCAAAAAGAAATGTTGTGGGACATAATAACAGTTGGGGGAATTTATTCTTTCAGAAAGATAACTAGACGATTAATAGAATATCTTAGGTCAGGCCTGCATACAAATATACAACATGACAAAATATGTTGAGCAAAGTATAAACATGTAAGAAGAGAAACAATGACTTATCTGATTTTTATCAAATTTCGTTTTCTTTTCATCTTCTTTTAGCTTAATGTCTCTTCTGTGTATTTCTCTTCTTTTCTCTTTTTTTGTTTTATATTTCTTTTCGATCTCTTTTCTTTCTTTTTCTCGTTTCTGGTGTAGGGGCTTGAGTGACAAATCAACTGAAGCTGTTGTTTCGTAGCTCTCAGGATAAGGTACCTTTCTTCTGATTTCAATACAACTTCTTTTCTCTTGTGCCAAAGTTTACTTCTTTTTGGGGGTTAAACTTTGTTAAAGCTGTATGAGCTTTGAAATCATCTTAGATTTCTATTCCTTTCATATACGTAAATTGATAGCTGGCTGTTGCCTTCCTGCCAAACAATCCATTTGGTGTAAAAATACCATAGGAAAGTTGTTTCACATACACAAAATTATAGCTAATTGTCGTATTTTATCCCGAACTCCATCCACTTGGTTTGGTTACCTAAGCCAGAGTAACTTTTCACTGTTCATTTTTTCGCACCTTGGTTTCATTACGTTGTCCTTGATTTCCAAATATTGACCTTTTACTTGTGTGAGTGAAAAGAGGTCACTGACAATTTCTCTCTTCTGCAGGGTTTCAGGGAGTTCAAGGTCATTTCACTGTCTGGTTTTATCCGGTTAAACCACGTCGCCAATACGTGATCAAAAGCGTAAGGAAAATGTACAATCTTTACTCAAATGCATGCAAATTGGTTAAAATTTGTTAATATTCGATTTTACTTTATTCTTTTTTTTTTTTTCTATTACACTTTCTGAGAGTATTGACCTTTTATTTAAAATGCTTCTAAAATATAAGCAAGGATACAGATTTTAGAAGAAACTTAGATGAGGGTTCGTAACACAAGGCACATCAAATATGTGATTTGTTTTTGACACATTTGCATCTATGGTTTATATTTTCACAGATAGTTGTCGTCTTTTTGTAAATTGAAAGTGCAGAGAATTTCCTTCTTAGCAATCACAGTTGCAATTAACAGCCTGGCCCAATGTGCAGTCTTTCGAATGTCCAGCAATGCAGAGACTGATTGCTTGGTGTTGGTTCATCATCTTTTTTTTCACTTTTAGTTATCCTTGTCTGGAAACCGTGTTTGGAGTAATTTACTTACAAACTGAGCTTTGATTCTGTTTTGTATGTTTACAGCGAAATGTTGATAATTCTCTAATTTCTAAGGAAACTAATAGATGGACAAAGTTTTATTTATTCTGGTGCTACCCATGATTTAGTTAACCAATTCTTCACTTGACTCTTAATTCAATGTGTCTTTTTTTTTTTATCTGATCAGGAATTTGGCACTCTTTCAAAATGACCTCATTCTGCTGCAGTACTTTGAAATAATAGATTTTACAAGAATTTAAGTAAATGTAAAATTAGTGACAAGTGTGTGTCCTGGGTATGATGATATACTAGATCCAGCAGAATTGCCTCTGATCAGGAGGTTTTGAGGAAAATGGAACTATGTCTTAATTGATGTTGTTTCTAGGTTTACCCTAAGTCAGGGTGGTAGCACCTGTTAGGGTCCCAACTATGGGTAAATAGTTAACTGGCAAACTTGGGTCAAAACATTATGAAATATTAAAAATACATTTTTATAGTAAAAATTACCAGCAATACATATTTATTATAAAAAAAAAATATTACCAGCAATAGATTTTTGTAAAAAAAAAAAAATAGCAGCATTACATTTTTGTAAAAGAAATTACTAATGCTCCCAAGAAAATTAAATTTTTCCATTAAATGACTCATAAAGGTGTTGATATGCTGTAAATTAAACTGAACCAAAGGGACAAGTGTTTGACATAAGGTTAATTTAATTTAGAGCTTTACCTAAAGGTGTGGAAGGTGATATGGATCATCCAATTCCTACTAAGAAGAAGAAGAATCGACCATAACCCATTTGTGCTAAAAGAGGTATTACTTCTGAGTTGGAACTCTAGGAACGAAATACAAGCGAGATAAATTGAAATGTCTACTTTTGATATTAGAAATCTTAATGAAAAATCTTGTATTTTCTTGATTTATTCATTTGACAAGGAAGTGTAATAGGGAGCTGGCCTTGTATGCTATTTCCCTGTATTGAGTTGGATCCTCACTAAATGCTTCATGCTTGCACCTTCTGCTCAAACTAAATTAATTATTGTAAATAAGTTATATATCATTACATATTTCAGCAGCAGTCCCTCATTAATACATGTTACATTGAACAAGAATGGCATGGTACTTTTGTTTAGTGTTTTATTATGTGTTTTCTTGCATATGTACTTATGTCTTCTTTTCTGGAATTAATGAAAGAAATGTCCAAAAATTTCGTTTATCTGAGCATTTTTGTCTAAATAATTAGTCATTTTAAAGGATTATTTTTCATTATACTACTATAATAAATGGTGTGTATGTGCTATTGTAGATGGTATAAATGTTGCTGAAAGTAGATACATTCTTAATTTCTAAATACAAATAGTACATTATGGTATCTAGTCAGTCTTATTCTATAAAATGTATGCACATGTACGTGCACACACATGAGAGATATTTTCATTGGGTGTAGATATGGTTGATCAGAAACCTTATTTCTCTAGACTTAAAAGAGATTTAATAGTAGAACCACCTGACACATACCAAAACAAACACAAAAGTCGCAGGATTTTAAATCTAGTTTTCAACATAGTCTCCTTCCTTCTCAATTTTGGTATTTCACTGTTAAATAAGAGTACATAGACTTGTCTCATAAAAGCTACTTGCTTCTTCCTTAGACATGTTTGAATTGCCGCTTTCACTTTGTCAGTGGAAAAGCATTGTTTCCTGAATATCTCCTTCATAAAGCCAAACAGATGAAAGTATGGGAGTACCAAGTCAGAACTGTAAGGTGAATGTGACGAGATAGGCTGTCTGGTTTCTCAGCTATTATATAACCTTATGAAAGCACGTCACTCATTCCTTCTCTTGCATGACCTTGAAGAAGATTTGCTGTAAGTTTTAACAATGAGTAAATCTTCTTTTTTTTTATGTGCTGTGTCCGTTCAGGATATGGGTGATCATTGCTCTCCACAAATCATAATTGATAGTGGTGCAATTAAGCATTAATTTTAACAGTACAACTCTTTTTTTTTTTTTTCTAGTCCTAAAAAACAGTGGTCATCATTTTATGGGTATTTACATTATTTACACTTTCACTGTTGTCCTCATCTTTGTTGTTGTTATCAAAACGTTTCAGACATTGTTTCCTTTGGCCTTCATCAGGTAATTATCAGTCTGGGTAACCTTCAGGTTTTCTTGTTCTGCTGTCTATCTTGTCTTGGTTTTATTGAGTACCTTTCAATTATTGCTTACACTGTTTGCTCTGAGTACATGTTAGCACTACTTGGCCCAGGGATCGAACTCCAAATGCTTTAGTTTCATTTGGCTATTGTCCCATGGGATTCTTTGTGGGTAGTGTCACTCTGTTGATATTTATAGCTATGTTTCATAGTAGCAAATCCATATATCATCTCCTGTGACCATCTATCTTAGAAAGGATTGATCTGTGTTTTATTCATGGGGGAACAGCCATCTGCTTATTCATGGAGTCTCTCAGCATTCAAAACACACAGAACATTGAAATTGCACAAAACAGCAGGCATTACCATGGCTCATCTAATGGCTTTTTTTTTTACAAGATTTCTCTTTAAGCTGTGATAAGAACATCAGCTTGTTTATCCTCATTGGCAACCACAGTTGACTTGCCACTAAGATCTGTTTCTTCTTTCTGATTCAGACTGTCATTAACTCTGTTGAGGCATCATGTAATAATATAATCAAGATGTTGACATTCCACACTACTCCAAACAAAAGGTTAGGAAGGAAACCTCCATCAATACTAAAAAGAGTGATAACAAAATTTTAAAGGAAAGTTTTAGAAATATCACCCACAATTAGCACTAGCTGTTCAGTCAATGAATGATAAATGTTTCCTTATAAGGGAACAGCTTATTTTATTATGTTATGTTATTAAGATTTATTTTATGAGTGGGACAGTTTCTGCAAGACGGCAAACTGAAGATAAGTCATTTGAAACTTTATTCATATACTATATATATATATTATCCTTTACCTGTAGCACAACCTGGAGTTTCATGCACAATGCAATCTTCAGGTGCTGGATAGAGGCTGACAATTACATAATTTAAATTTTAATGAAAATATCTAGTTAATGCAGTGCTGTTGCAATCCATATATTATACAATGATTATGGGTTTTTCTCTTTTATCTTAAAATTGTTGTGCTACTGGTGAGGGATAATATGTATATTTATTAATATATACTTAATAGCTCTGTTATATTACACTGAGCATTATTAACTCCAGCACTTAATATGCAATATCTTATATTCATTTTATAACTGTAACAGGTGTAATATTGGAGGAATCAAGACTTTTCTCATACAGTCTCAGTTACGATGAGAATGTCTGATGACAGAATACCCAAGATTCTAATGTACTGCTAGTTAGATCAGGGCTACAGGAATCTAGGATGCCCATGGCTAAGATACAAAGACAAGCTGAAGAGCAACTTGTCAGCTGTCAATATGCCACATAACACCCTTGAGGGCTTAGACTTGGAGCAGGTAGAATGGAGATTAACATGTTTTAGTGGACTCAGTAGTTTTCAATCTGCTTGTCTGAGTCATCTTCAAGAAGTGAGAGCAAGATCTAAAAGGTCAGCCAATCAAACAGTGATCTCATCCCACAATCCTCACTCTTGCTCCATATGTGGCCTCCTTTGTAAATCACTAGTGGGTCTTAAGTGCCACTTAAGATTATCACACAAAATTTCATAACTGAAAGAATTAAGTTGTCGGATCCTCATATGTCGAAACCAATGTGAGCAGGCATTATTATATATATATATATATATACACACACACACACACACACACACTGATTGTGCAGATGGCTAAAAAAATGAGAAAAAGATAAATAAAAATTGCTTAAACCGAATGAGTCCTGTAGGTATTAGAGAGGACCATCCTTCTTCAAACATCATGGACTAGCACTAGAGAATCACAAAGAATTTTATCAAATAAAAGAAACCACATTACTTGAGGACTTTCAATGACAGCAATGACTAAAATGGATAACACATGTATTGTAACTCAAAGTGATAATGACATAACCCAGATGTTTGATGTTTCACACTATTTCAAACAAAAAGTTAGGAAGGAATTCCCAATCATTACTTAATAAAAAAAAAAAAAAAATAGCGGTAACACTTGTATGGACTGGACAAGGCCATTTTTCTGAAATATTGTTTTAAGAGAAAATTTTGTAAATTTCAATCGTCATTAGCACTGCCTGCTTGCTTAATGAATATCAAATGTTTCCATAAAAGGAATTACTATCTCTTTACTGTGATTACATCAAGTGCAGCCTTTCCATAAGCATTGGCTAACCTTTCTCAATACTTTCATCACTATATCCTTTTAAAAAACAAGAAGTTTATGTAACTCGTTACTTTCTAGATACATCCAGACAGACAGTCCTTTTGAAAGAGGATTATGAGCCTGAAAAAAGTGAAAGTAACTCCATAAATTTCCCTTCAAGTCTTCGAGATGTTTTATGACTTAAAAAAGAAACATTCTAATATTTTCAAAATTAAATTAAAACATTCCGACCCTCTTAGATCTTCAACTTTTTTTTTTTTTTTAAATCTTCTTTAAATGTTTGTGCAATTTGTTGTTTTATTAGAGTTTTATTTAATACTGAAGAGAAAATATATAGTTTTTTGTTATTATTATTGTTGAAAATGGGTTTGGGCTTTGAGATATATCTTCCTGTTAAACTGTTTTCGCTTTTTTTTTTTTTTAATTTTTAATTTGCCTTCAAAGAGCACTCTGAAATTTATTGACTGATCTGATTTGCAAAGAAGTGTGCCTGTTTACAAATTCTATCACATGAAGCTTGTCGCTTATGCAAACAATAGACAAAATTAATATTGAATTTGTATTTAAAACACAAAAATCACGGTTTGCAAGTTTAAAAAAGATTTTGTGCAAATAGCTTTGAATTAGTCTGATGAATTCAAAGTCGCAAATAAAGGAAATAAATATAAAAAGAAAGGAATAAAAACACCGGAAATACGAAATAATATTTGGAAAAGAGAAAGTCGGGGGAGGAACTTTTCAATATAATAGGCTAATTTGAAAAAGAAAAAAAATGGAATAGAGATGAAAGTTGTAAAAGACAGATAAAAGAAGACTTAGACACAATTCTTTGAAAGAACTTTAATTTTTTTTAATATATATTTACAAGAACAGCTTTTTTTTTCTCTCTCTCTCTAAGAAGAAAAGTGACTGTGACAAAGACATGCTCTGTTCTTTGCTTACCAAACACAGACAACGCCAGACGCGAGACACCAGCCATCTTTTGAGAGATACATGAATAACAACTTAATTTTAAGAAAGGGAAGGGTGAAAGGGAAAAAAAAGTTAAAGCAAACAAATAAATACAAACAAAGCAAATAAGAAATGCCATCTTGTGTATCAAGAGAGGACACACAGACCTATACACAGATTCATGGATGATGAATGGCAAAAAAAAAAAAAAAATGTGTACTATATGCAAAACTTATTCAGCCATTTTTTTTTTCCTGAGAAAGCCATCTGCAATCATTTCTGTTTTTATTGACAAAGGAGTATGTAAACTAAAGCAAGAGAGGAACAAGACAGCTTTGATCGTTAGGACTATAACGAGAGAGAAAGAGATCTGACCAAGATTTCTAGATGATGTTCATTTGTTTTGCTTTATTTAAATGTCGCATTGAGAAGACGATATAAGATGGATCAGGAGAAAGCAGGAGGGACCACAAACAGAACTGAAGTCAGTACAATAGAAAAATATAAAAATTATTTAAAAAATTATCATCATGAACAGATAAAATAAAACACAGTCATATGGTAACATTGTGTAATGACAAAGTCGATATTGTGTACAAGAATAGTTTGGTGAGGTAAATAAATATCACTGACAAACACAACAATAAAACTTCCAAATTCTTAGCAATAACACAAAAAGACTATATCATATACTATAAAATATTTTAGTACCATCATTATTTCCCACCTGAAGAAACGTTAATTTTTAATGTTGAAACAAGATGTACAGTTTTGTAGTGGGTATGTACATGTTCTAATGTAGAGTGCATAATAAAAAAATATTTACTTCTCTACTTTTGTATTGAGTCCTGTTCTAAATTAATGTTTTGAATGCTGAAAATTTACTCTTCATTCTTTTACATTTGTACATATATATATATTTGTCTGACGATAGCTAAAGCGTGAAACCCAGGGTCACAAACTACTCACATCTATCCAACCAAATATGTTAGCTCGATCTCTGATATTGAGCGCTTTCTAATAAGTACCGCGCATATAATATATAATTATACATACTTACATTTATTTATATTTATATACACTTTTCACATACACACACACACATATATATATATATATATATATAAACAAACAGTATTTAGAAAAATATGACAAACTGGAAAGATTTTTTGTGATGTATTTCATCTGTTAGGATTTTATTGGACTGGCTAATGGATGAAATGTGCTACAAAAAACCATTCCAGTTTGTCATATTTTCTTAAATATTGTTTGCTGATATATAAAATTATATGAAATTATATATCGTTTGTATAATAATTGTGGGTTATTAGAATTTATTCCATATACACCAATCATATACTTGGGTGTATATATATATATATATATATATATATATATATATATCACATGAACTGTAAAAGAAATGACTGAACATACAAGAAGCATTAATGTTTTAACATTTCTTAGTTCCGCTAAGTCTAACCTTCATGGCTAGGACCCACTAGTTCACTTAGAAACCATCCACATGCTCACCATAATCCATTGGTGAGAACTAAGTTCCACTCAAACAGCTTCTTCCCTCCAGACTCACAAGAGGATGTTACCCCGATCACAACAATCTTAACCTGCTCAAGTCCAGAGTTAACTGATATCTTCCCCTCCTATATAAACTACCCCTTAATGTAACCCTCTACCTTGTGTGGCCCCTGGGCCTTGTATATGGTGAACTTTACTGTAAAAAAAAAAAAAAAAATTAAAAATGAACAACCTGTTATAAACTTTAAAGACAAATATCCTAAATATATTTCATTTATAAATATAAAATCAACATGACAACAGTGTCAAAGGGGATACTTTAAAAAAAAAATGGCTAAACACAATGTTGGTTCCAATATTGCTTAGAAAAGACAGCAAAAGCATCCTCTCCCCAAATTTATAGTTAAAACATATAGATGCATCCGGAATTTCTCCCAACCCAAAAAGAACAGCCACTTCTTGGTCTTGTCCGATATATTGGTTTTTCCTTGTTTTGAAGTCAGGATGCTGTAATCACTTTTCTGTATTCCTTTTGTGTGTTAAGACCATTCTTAATTTGCGAACCTTTCTGGCTTATTACTATTTCTATGCCTATTTTTGTCTTGCATATATTGTTTACTTATTATTTTTACCCTCTTCTTTTTATTGTTTAGTAGTGCAAACTTAATCATTTCTGTTTGGACATTTCTACAAATTACATTTAACCATGGCCAATTACTCTACAATCAAAGACATGATATTTGAAAAATGAAGAAACAGGTATAGCACAAAAAAGAAAAACTCTTTAATAATGTCTTATGAATGCCAAATGATTTCATTGGACAGTTTATGTTTAAATTTGTACAGGAAACCTAGAAAATGGTTTGAAGCAGAAAAAAAAAGTTCTTGAGAAAGAATTCTGTTTCTGCCCAAATACGCACAATTTAAAGGTAAAGAAAACATATTTAACCAAACTAGTGACGTTCCATCATCACTGGATGGATCCTAAATTTTCACCTATCATGATGAATGGGTGTACTCTCAGGGAGGCCCTGTGTTTTGAATACCTGTTAGGATTTAAGTACAACCCAGACCCTCAAGTGGAACTCATACGTAAGATCCATTACTAAATATGCTGGAGAAATGGTCAATTTCCTTTACTATGCCACACTCGTTCTGCTGACTTTACAAGAGCCAAATCCCACTGAAAATGAAGTACTGCTGTCAAATGTGCACAGGAGCTGACCTGCCTTCATTTTCCAGAGTTCAAAAGTATCTTTGCATCCTTTTGGATGAGGAATTATTATCCACCATCTAACCCCTTTTCCCAGAGATGAAACATTGCAAGCCTCTCACTGCTCTAACGCTATTTCCATGGAAAGTGTTCAGATGAATTACATTCCTTATTTCCACCTGTTCCAACCTTCAACACAAAGACCCACTGTTGCATGCACATCGATGTGAACCATCCTTATTTCCTTTGTATTTTATTGATGAGATATAAGTTCTTACATCTTCCAATGTGCCACTGATTTGTGGAACCAACGACCAAAAAGATCTTTCCCCAGTTATTATAATCTTAATCTGTTCAAGACAAGGTTAACTGTTATCTTCCACACATATTGCCATAAACTGTGCCTCTTACTCTGTAACCCTCTATCTTGAGGGTTTCTTGAGCCTATTACAAGGTGAACATAAAAAGGATGAAAAAGCTAGTAAAGGAACACGAGAAGAAAGGATCAAACATCAACTGCAGGAAGACAGAATGTATGGTTGTTAGCAAAAGGATGAGTCCCAAATACAAATTACAAATCGGGGATATCAAAACCAAACACCTATAAACACTTACATATCTGGGAAGTGTTTTAGCAGAGGACGGAAAGTGCAACATTGAAATCTGAAGGCACATTGGGATAACCAAAGATGTATTCCAAAAGCTAAGCAGAGTATTAACAGAAAGAAAAACTTTGTTAAAAACAATGAAAAGTGTACTGAACTGTTATGTGATACTTGTACTCCTATATGGCAGTGAATGCTGGGCAATCTCTTTAAAGATAAAGAAGAGATTTAAAGCAACAGAAATGTGGTTCTGCAGAAGGATGCTGAGGTTACCATAGACCAAATATGTGAGCAATAATGAAGTTTTAGAGAAAATGGGAACAAAAAAAGAAACTTATTTACATTATTCAGACTGTCATCTTTATTGCTATATTCACAACATTTTAGCCATTATATGCCCCAGCCTTCTTCCTGTGATTGGAATTTTGAACCAAGCCCTTTATTTCATCCACCGGAGTAGATTATTCTAGTTCCGCCAGTGACGAAATAAAGGGTTTGGTTCAAAATTCCAATGCCCTGAAGAAGGCTGGAACATACAATGGCCAAGATGTTGTGAATATGGCAATGAAGATGAAGATAACAGTCCGAATCAATGTAAATAATGTAAATAATCATAATACCTTATCTTAGAGATATAGACAGAAAAAGAAACTTAGACTTAACATCAAGAAGAGACAGTTCAAATTTCTAGGGCACACAATGAGGAAGGAGGGCTTGAAAAATTTGATACCCACAGGACAAAATGAAGGCAAGAGAGACAGAGGAAAACAATGCATAACATACTTGATAAGATTGGATAAATGGATGGCAAAGCAGGATTTAGAAGAAATAAGAAGACAACAAAATTTATTAAGAATTACAAAAGGCAGGAAATTGTGGAGAGCCATGTTCACCTACGTCCTGAGGGGACACAGCACATAAAGTACTGTTATGATGTTGATTTGGGGTTAATAAAGACAAACGCCAAATAACACGTAACAATAAAAAGGGTTTTATTCAAGTTGGTAAGTAGGTACAGAAATTGCCTGAGTCTATAACTAACTCAGCCAAGAACTTCTCCGACTCTGTCTGTCTTTTGACATGCCACTATTTAACATCTTTGTTTGTAGACAAGTTCATCTTCAAGAGGGGTGGTAGGTTTCCTACACAACAAGTACCTACCTGACAGTTGAAATTTCTAGGCTACATTGAAAAAAAGGAGCTTGGAAAATTTAACACTCACAAGATATATTTAAGAGAGATACAAGTCAATGTCATAAAAAAAAACGGAAGATTTGGGGGCCTATGATTTAAGTGGGGGAAAACCTGCTCCCCTTTCTAACAGTTCTTGAACCAACAGTAAAGAGTAACCTTTGACCTGACCTCTTGAAAGTTGTGGATTTATGCAGCTTCCCAAGGGTCGTCAGTTCAGAGTGAACACAAATTACCTCAGGTGAAATTTGAATGGTGTCCACAGATTTAAATTTCTTAACATTGAATTTGGCTAACTCTAGATGCACAAACACACACACATGGCATCGTTGAAAAGTTTTTAAATTTACCTACTTCTCTAAATTTGATTAAACAATTTTTTTCTTAATATTTGGGCCAGGTTGATAATATTGCAGAACCTTTAGTGTGCATAGATGTCTTTCTCACTCTCTCTTATTCTCTCTAATATATATATATATATATATATAGAGAGAGAGAGAGAAAGTGAGAATGTACATAGTGTGGACAGAGATAAGAGACCACATGGTGATGGTCAGTTTCATGCCTCAATAGGATCTTCAGGTCAAGCCCTGAGATTGCATAGATATAAATCACGTGAACATAGGAATCAACACTGCATGGTGACAGACAGTTTTATGCATAAATGTAGTGTTCTGAAGATTGCACTGAAGTGTGAAATTGAGTCACGCTGAAGTGTTTCCTTTATTCACACTGTCTATATCTTTAAATACTCTATCTGTGGCATTTAACACATTTCTCCTATAAATATGACAAATATATAATTTATCATGACACACAGCAGAGGAGAATTCCTGTATTTTGGATTTATTCAGTCCAATCTGTATCTAGAATTCTCAAAATGTGTGTGTGTGATCGGATGTTGTTTATGCAATTCCACAGTTTTCATCCGATTTAGATGAAATTTTTTTTGTTTGATAGATGCAGAAGAGTTTTCAGCTCAACTATGAGTTTATTCCCTTAAAAAAATCTGAGGGTTTTATATTGAGAAAGTAGAGTAGGCCAAGTATTCTTGGGTGTGTATGTATATATATATATATATATATATATATATATTTAGAAAAAAGTATGAAAAAGTGTAAAAAAAATTTTATGATGTGTTTCATCCATTCGGATTTCATTGGACTGGGCTTTGTTGATGTTGCCACATCTACACATCACACAGAATGAAAGATGCTGGTAGTTTCAAAATTTTTGAAATGATAGTTTTGAAAGAATATTTTTTCAATTCAGCCAAATTCATTTGTGTTCTTTTTCTTTTTTCTCCATCACCTTTGGCTAGATTGAATAAGTATTCTTTCAAAACTTTTCTAACTACCAGCATTATATTATTTACATTGTTCAGAGTGTCGTCCTCATCTTTATGGTCATGTTCACAACATTTTGGCCATTGTATGCTCCAGCCTTCTTCAAATGATTGGAATTTTGAACTGGACCCTTTATTTTGTCCATTGGGGTAGATTGTTCTAGTTCCACATGTCATGCCTCTTCTGGATGTCCGTTATCTCGCTTTAACACAACTCTTCAAGTTTTTACATTGTTCGAACTGTTGTCCTCATCTTTATTGCTATATTCATGATATTTCAACTCTTGTACACTCTGGCCTTCTTCCGATGATTGGAAGTCTGAATAATGTAAATTATGTAAACAATTACAATATATATATATATATATATATATATATATATATATATATACACACACACACACGTTTTAGTAGACACATGAATCAATATCTACCTGTCTGTGCATTTGAGAGTCTTAAAGAAAATGAGCCTTCTGGAAGGGTCAAGATAGATCATTGCATAGAAGATTAAACAAAACATTACAGTGTAATTTCTAGGTTTATTTTCCTTATTTTCATTTGGATTAATTTGAGTTCAATGTGAGTTCAATTCCTGAGCCAGTTAGTACAGACTCAGGCTCGGTGGGAAAAGTGAGAAATAACAGAGCAGTGCTAAAAAGAGCAAGACAAGATAACCCTCAGCATAGACAATGGAACAAGAACAATTTATCCCTGTAGATGAAAAGAAGGGTTCCTTGAAGATTACCTGGATCAGCAGAAACCTAAAGAAAGCCCAATGACTGAAACAATAATAATAATAATAATAAACATGGGGATATCAATCAGACTGTAAATAATAAAACATTATGTTTGTAGATAGTGCTGATCTGTTTAAGGATTGTTTTGGTGGTTGAATGGCAAACATGATTTTTAAACTTGGTAGATAGTTGTAACCCTATTTTCTTTTCTCTATCCTCTCTTCTTTGACCCTATTTTGGAATTAGCTAAGTAAACATCTATATGATGTCTGAATAAAAAATATTAGGACTGTTGCTGTAGTAACAACAAAAGTATGTACAGTGAAGCCACTTTGCACAGATTAACCTTAAACTCTGTTGAGCACACACACTGAGTTAGAACATTCTTGCTCAATTCTGTTGTTTATAGCAGTACTTGGAAGGAAAATGTGTAGAGTGTGGTTATTTCACCACACAACAGAGGTTCTATCAGTGGCTATGGCTTGTGCAGCAGTTTGTGGCCAAGGACAACATTCCCCAGGTTTGACAACTACCATACTCCCCCAGATCTTGACCCATATGACTTTTTCCTCTTCAAAAATCAAATCTCACTTGAAAGTAACAAGATGTCAAGGAAATCTAAGAGAACATAATGAGGTAGTTGCTTGCTATGCAAAAAAAAAGAAAAAAGAAAAGATTTCCAAGAATGTGTAACGGGCGAGGTAATGTTGGGTGTTGATGTATTATTTTCCCCATTGTTATTATTTGTTGAATCTGTAATGGGGTTGATATTAATGACAGAAATTAAATGTGTAAAACATATAACTATAACAACAATGAAAACTTGACATAAATAGCAATGTATTATGTATTTTATTTTTGTGATGTGAATTACAGAATATTGATAGGGTGTGTGTAAAAATGTTCTCAGTGTGTCTTTTGTTTAAAAGTCAGTGCTTACTTGGTTTGGTTCTGAGAAATTTGTTTGTGAGGATGGCATTTGAAATTGTCAGTTTTTGATCTTCACAGAGTGCTGGCAAAGACGTGAGTTTCTGTACTACTACTTGTTTACTCTACTACTATGTGTACCCTAGTCTACACTAATCTACTGATTCTCTTGTGGTAGAAGAGTCATTTTTATAATGATGAGGGTAGGATGATGAAATATCCTTCTTTTCTATCATCACTGATAACAAGGTTATTATTAGAATGATGAAGTATCATCATTCTGGACCATAATAAATGCTTCCATCAATGGAAGAAATAATGCTGGATAAAGTATATGGCTTCAGAAGTGGACTACTTTGAAGAAGATTAATTGTCAAATTGATATGTGCTGTGTTTTTTTATAGCACAAGTCCTGATACTTTTTGATCAGACCTCATATATGAAGTCTTATATACAATATAATATTACCATCAACATAGAAAATGGGCTTAGGGCCTCATAATATTGAAACACTACTTTCTGTATGAGCACTGAAGTTAAGCAACATCAAACTTGGTTAGTACCTAGATGGGTGAATGCTTGGGAATACCAGATCCTGTATGCAGTGTGCAGGTGGTGGAATGGCTAATGACTTGGGACTGTTAATCAGAGAGCTGAGTTCCAATTCCAGTTGAGTTCATTATATTCACTCATATGCAAATATCTTTAATTAGTAAGACTTGTATCACTAAACTCTTATTATCCTCAAAAAGCTTTACAATCTAAAAATATTTTCTGGCTTTAAATAAACTGGAAAGGGTTGATAAGCTGTAAAAAATAAATTAATCAGTCAATAACAATATGAAACATTCTCAGAACAACAGTTATCATTTAAAGAATGGTAACCTTTTCTTTTATACAATGTTTCACAGTGTGTCTTTGGACATTTTTCAAAAATGAAAGCTGATCAGGAAGAAAGAGAAGTTGCGTCAGAAGGAACAGAAAGCAACCATTTATTTATTCCATTCCCCTGTTATTTTAAGACACATTTTGCAGCAACTTATCCTGTACAAATGTAGGTCATAACTCAATCACCCAAAAATGGACTAATGAAATATATGTCTAATTATAACAATGGACACTTTTGCATCATTTCCAGGGTTGAATGTGAGTGACCATTGCTGGAC
Organism: Acanthosepion pharaonis; assembly: GCA_903632075.3. Taxonomy (NCBI): domain Eukaryota; kingdom Metazoa; phylum Mollusca; class Cephalopoda; order Sepiida; family Sepiidae; genus Acanthosepion; species Acanthosepion pharaonis. The sequence goes on along the minus strand of CAHIKZ030003108.1, from coordinate 1,445,838 downwards.
AGGCTATTTTCTGCTTACCACTTAAATGCTTACCTCTCTTTAATGATGGATAGGGTGTCTCTTTGCAAGAAATTTGAACCATTTCTGGTCTCACTTAATAAAAGACTGCTTTGTTCGTGTCACAAAATGCTTTCTGTTTCTTCGTTGAAAACAAACCTTCATTGTCTTTGATTGGCTGCAAGCTTTTGATCTGGACACAAGCCAGTGGCAAAAAATGTTAACTCTTAACCACGGAGATTTTACAAATTATGAAATTGGAGTCAGTTTTGGGTTTGTTTCTTGAATAATGTATGTTGTCTTATTTCTTTTCTACATCAGAATAACTATTTTCATGTCATTTGCAAGACAAACACTAACTTAGTTATTTAGCATTTTTTTTAAAAATCCCACTCTATCACATGTAAACATATAGTCAGTTGGTTAGAATGTCCATTTTCCAACCTGGATTTGAATCTCATAATGGTCAATGTTATTGATCTTAGTGGTTCGTGGTCAGTCCCAGGGTGTAGCACTGTTGGAAAATACCTAAAATTATAACTATGGGTTGGCTCAAGTTTTTTTTGAGTGAAATTAGGTAGATAGAACTGTTCAGAAGTCATCAGTGGTTGTGTTAGCACAAAGTTAAAATTCATCATCATTGATGGTTTACATGCACTGAAATTGTTCAAAATGTTGATCACACCAAGTCATGCACTCTTTCTCCAATAACTGTAAGTAAGGTTCACTCAACAGAGTGTAGTATCAACTACAGTGTGGGGGCTGTGTTGGCATGGAACATTCACAAAATGTGCCTGTGTAGGCATCTGCAACAGAGATTGGTTAACTACTCAATCCAGCCATTATTTATATATATATATATATATATATATATATATATATATATATATATATATATAAAACAACAGCCACCTGCACTAATGCAAAGCTCTTCAGTAAAATTAATTGAGCCCTATGGCTGATTGGCATTTGCTTACATTCGTAAAAAACAATAAGCTAGACTTAGCTAGCTCATTCTGTTGAATGATGATAGCTCAGTGGTAGAAACTCTGACACCAGATCTGTTGGGTTTCAATCCTGGCTTGAGGCATTTGGATGTTTAGTCACACTGTGGAGCTGTGATACAGCAAAACAGTACTGTCTATGAATGGCACACATATATATATATATATATAGTGGACATAGAAATAAAAACTGCATATTTCTGTTGCCTTAAGTCTCTTTTCCATCTCTGATGTGATGTCCAGTATTCACTCTGTCATATAGAAGTACCAATATTATATCACAGTTCAGTACTCTTTTCTTTGTTTTCAATGAAATTTTCCTGTTTTTTAATATTTTACTCAGCTTTTGGAAGGCACTATCTCAATGCCCTTTCAGATTTTGGCATTGAATTTTCCATCCTCTTTTAAAAATACTTCCTAGATATTTATTTTTTTTCCACTGGTTTAATTTTGGTATCTAGAATTTGTAAATTGCATGCTGGACAATTCCTTTGGCTGATAAACATCAATGGGCATTCACCAGCCTTAGTTGGTTAATACCAATTTTATTGTGAAAACTTTGATTTATGGAATAAAATCTGTCATGTGGGTAAGTGTCATATATTTTCCCATCGTATGAGTATGTCAAGTCATTATGGAGAAGTCAACTAAGCTTGTACAAGACCTTATCATAAAACTTTGTTTCTGCCTAAGTTTAATTAACTTGATTTTTTTCTGTTTGCTTTTTTCTCAATAAAAATATAAAATTATTTATTGCCACCAAATAATTTGTCCAAAATTTGTGTTTTGTTGAAAGCTTTTCTTTTAATGCCCAAGTCTTGCATATTTAACTTTCTTTCAATCAGTTTCCCTTATTGTTTCATATCTGATTGTTCTTGGATAATTAATTAGTTTCTTGAACCACAAATTTAAAACTTTAACTCAACTCAATCAAATCAGAATCAACTGAATATTACCAATAATCATGTAGTAAGTTTATTCTATCATAATAAAAAACCTAGGTCACAGTAGTTGAAAGACTTCTGGGAGTTATTTTTGGCCTCATCTATATACAGTGTATGCTGTATTTTTACAAGAGGAAGATTAAACCAAAAATAGAGTATTGCTTTCAAATCTGGGCTAGAGCTGCCCAACCCTATCTTTTCAGCCTCGGCATAATTCAGAGCAAGTAAATAGTCTTGTAAATTTTCAAGCTTACATCTTCTTTCTCACAGATACAATATTGCAAGCCTCTCACTACTTTATCACTATTTCCATGGAAGATGTTCTGATGCACTACATTCCATACTTGTACCAGTTCAGACCTTCACAGCTAACACCCACCATGCCACACCTTCCTCATTCCTTTTGTATACCATTGGTAAGAAGGAAGTTTGTCAGACAACTTCTTCCCAAGAGATGCTACTTTGTGAAACTGATGCTCATGTGAATGGTTTCTCAACCACTACAATCATAATAAGTCTAATGCCATTTGTTATCTATCCTACATATCCTCATAAGCTACAATTCTTACATTCATAAAACAACCCTGTTCAGTAACCTTCTACCTTGAGTGGCTCTTGAGCCTTGTATTGGGTGAACAATTGGATAAAAAATGACTTGATATCATGTTTATGTGTCTAAAGTCTGGTAAAATTGATAACCAGTCAGAAGCTCTGGTAAATGGAATGGGGAGGGCAGGATCTCAGTCCCTAACATTATCAACTTTTACTCAGTGGTTTGTGAAACATGAGGTCTTGTAGCAGAATAAGTCCTCTTTTTGCTCACTACAGTTGGTCAAATTCTTTGTAACTTTTAATTCATTGTTTCTACATTATGAGAATTAAACTCGGTCATGATAGTTGGACTAGAAATCAAAAGGATATGATGGATGTTCCATTGCAGTGCCACCAAATGTTCAGAAGGATTTTTTTTCAAAGTGAAGATTTGGTTTTGGGAAGGCATAAGGTTAGCAAGTTTGTCAAATGAAAAACAAAAATCTGTCTTTTCCGTCATCATTTTGAAACCACTTTTTATCAAAAAAATTGTGGAAAATTAAGAAACTTCATATTTTTTTGTATATTTATAATAGGACACTTATCAGAAGGGAACAGGTTAGTCTTAGAGTTCCATCCTCACTGGGTGTCATTTATGTGGGTATCAGGCTAGTTTTACAGCTCCATCCTCACTAGGGGGTACATAGTAGTGTCTCAGTGCCAGCTTAAAAATTTTGAATGCTTGCACTTGAATGTAAGTATCTGCTTCTATTGTAAGGAAAGTTGGATCATTGTGTCATGGCAGAAAATTTTTCTCATCAAAGTCCCTCTTCCACATTTACAAATCTACCATACCAGGTCTGATTCTTTGGATATTCATCACAAGGTTCTTGACAAAATTCAAATAAGCATCTTTAATGTAATCAATCCTGACTTGGCATTTTGACTACAGTCACTTTCTCACTGATGTGGTGTGGCTTCCCTCTGTCTTTTCCAGAAATATTTTCCTGGCAACTGCTCTTACAAGTTTTTTTCCCTAGTGCTCGAACTATTTGAATTTAAGCATTTTACTAGATGACAATGATATGATTGGTATCTAGGTCCCATCCATTTACTAATGAAATCGCTAAATACAACAGCCACTTCTACTCCAATAGTTTCTTTTCTTTCTTTTTTTTAACACTTCCTGCATGTGGAACTCTTTCTGTTAACTTGCTTCCCTGATAACTAAAATCTTCAAAAATTTAAATGTAATGTCAGTCGCCATTTTCTATTTTCTTGAATCTCATTCATCTTTTGTCCTTTCCTTAATCCTCTCTATACTAAGTGTTTTCTATCACTTTCACTTCTTATAACCCCCTGCGTGCTAGTGGTATCTCTGTCTTGTTTGGGGTGAAATGATTAAAAAAAAATGAGGAAGAGTTCTGAAACATTACCACAAGTGTCAAACTATTCCCAATACTTCTTCAATTTTCCAAACTTTAATTATCTGGACAGAAAATATGATTTTCAATATTTTGATCATCTGGACAGAAAATAAAGAGAAAAATTGGATCATCTGCACCTTTATTAATTATATGAACATAATACATTCTAATATTTCATTGCAGACACAAGTGTTTTTAGAATTTAGGAATTCATACTCAACCTTGAAAATTTCAATTTAAATCAGTTAAGCAATGATTATATTTGAAAAACATTTAAGTTGGTTATGCTTTCACCAGAAAAAAGTCTTTACAAGAAGTACTTGAATCTTACTTTAGGAGTTAGTGGCAGAAAAAAAAAAAAACGCAAGGCCAACCTGTGCTTTATCAAAGCAAATTTAAGGATTTTGCAACAAGTTTTCCTTTTTTCTTTATTCATATTGTCTTTTTTACATATATTTTTTTAATTTATATCTGTATTTTTACACGCATACATACATACACACACACACATATTGTTTAAAATCTGCCATATTTATATAAAAAAAAGTACTCAGTATTAGAAATAGAATATTTATAGATGTTGTGGACACAGGGATCAACACAGCAATGTTACTGCCAGATTTGTGTTATATATTTAAAATATATATATCTGTTGTTTAAAATCAACACATGGTTAATTTTATACCTCAGTGCAATCTTTAAACCAAGTCTGAAGTGTGTGCGTATGTATGTATGGGGGTGTATATATATATATATAGTTTAAAATTTACTATATTTATCAGGGAATAATACTCAGTATTGGAGACAGGGCATAGATATGCACAGTGTATACATAAGGATCAAAACATGATTAATTTTATACCTCTGTGCAATGTTTAAACCAAGTCTGATGTTTATATTGAGTTATGAAGCTGGCAGTTACGACATAGTATTGATTTCTATGTCCACTCAATCAGCCTTTTTATCTGTCTGCCTATCTTTAAGATATATAACAAAATTTTTAATGTTTTTATAAGTAAATTTGTCAGCCTACATTGGACTCCTATTATGGATTTTCAAAGGTTTAAAGTTTCAATTTTACCTTTTAGATTTACATTTATTTATTTTTTTTCCTTGAGTTCATGGCAGCATATTAAGGAAACTCACCTATTTGGCAGTCTTTTTCTGATGACTCTAAGCCAAGACATCCGGCTTGATCAAAACCGTAGTAATTGAAGTCCAGATTGTGAAAGGTGTTGGCCAGGTAATTGCAAACAGCTATAAGTGTCTCTTTCAAGCTGCGACTTTGTCTCTTGGGGAAGCGTCACTCAAGAGGTTATTTATGGCTACTGGCTTCTTTGGTTCATATGTTTGCAATGCTTACCTATTTCCCTACTTGCTGGCCAACTCCATCAGTTAGTCATTGTCCCTGCTGTGCTAATTTGTCTGCCTCAGGAACAAGCAATTCATGATTTCTTTCTTACTTTTGTTTCCTGTGTGGTGTTCATTTTGCTGTGACACCTTTGCAACACGCTCTTTCCCACCTTGCTCCTGGGGCAAGACAGTGTCCACAGTGAATTGCAAGTGGACATTACCTTTGTTGTGTACAGAGGCATCTGATCACACCAGCAAGCTGACCAAATGCCAAATTTTAGTCTTGTTGTACCGACAACTTGACCGAAAAGTCATGTTCTTACAGAGTAACGAAATTACTCTAATTGCAATATTTCTCTCTGGCTGCCTTGAGACTTAAGCAAGTATACCAGCAAGGTGAAATGGCAGTGCCCAGCATTAGATGGACAAGTTGATAACTTCTCTTAGAACCTTTGTTCTTGAGTCTCTTGAAAAATGTACATTTTTAAGCTGTTCACAAAAGAAAATTTATCTCAATAAAAATATTTTTTAATTAAATTCATAACTGTTACTCAGTCAGTTATGTGCCATGTGTGATACACGCTTAGGCAATCAGGTATCTTTCGTTACATAACTGATGAGGCAGATTTTTTTCTTGCAGTAGGTTGCCATTTTTTTTCTGCAGTAGACCAGGTGTCATCCAAGGCTATAGAACCCGGTCTGTCCTGTTATTTACTCATAGCTGGGAGGAGAAGAAGATTCATATCTTTCCCAAATTAGCAGGTAAGCAAATGTAATGGATTTAACTAGAATTTGAACTCGGCTCTCCGATTCCGCCATCCTAGCCGCTATCCATTACTCAACTGTGCCTTCTAAATGTTAGTAATAATTTTGATTACCTTCCTCTGTTGAATGTGCTGATTGAATATGGAAATGCTTTTCACTTTTTCTCTCATGATGAGATTTGAGATTTGAAAATTAGATTAATGTGAAAGAGAATGCTAAAGATTCAAATCTAAAGGAATAAAGTTCTATTTGCATACAAGTTGATTTGGACTCCTCTTCACTAAATGCAGCTGTTTGGGAAAGACTTCTCCACTCTGCAACTTGGGCCAATTGTGAAGATTTATTTGCAGCCCAAAATACACAATGACTGAAATTCTTAAGTCCTATGTGTTGCTCAAAGGTGCCACAGGGGGAGATAGTGTCTACTTTCTTTTATTGATTTAGATTCAGGTTTTAATGAAAGTTAATATTTGTATAATAGGAAATGTCCAAATTTCTGCCCTTGTGAAAGGCATTATTATGAAGTTAGCATCATACTTTTTTTGTTGTTGGGCTTTGGATAAACTTTGCCTTGGAATACACATGCTTTGCCTAGGAAGAATTTGTTACTTTTGGCACTTCTGCCAAAGATCAGGATATAGTATCTGAATACTGTGAAAAGTGTGACACACAATATGGACATACATTGTATCTTATATATGTAGTTTATTTGTTTGTGTAGCAGCATATCATATCCATATGAAACAATACTGAAATTTAATTTTCTTGGGAGTGTTAGTAATTTCTTTTACAAAAATGTATTGCTGGTAAAATTTTTTTTCTTTACATGAATGTATTGCTGGTAATTCTTTACTATGAAAACATATTGGTACTATTTTTTCTATAAAAATTTTGATACTTTCATTGTGTTTTGACCCCAGTTTGGGGGATTAACTATTGCCCATAGCTGGGGCCCTAACAGGTGCTACCACCACGGGTCAAAGTGGACCTGGAAACAACAGCAATTGATAGGTTGTTCCATGCTCCTCAAAACTTCCTGATCATAAGCCTTGTTGCTGGATAAAGTTTATCGTCATACCCAGAGTGGATATATGTAGTTAATTGTGTACATCATCCAATAAATATTTTAATATTCTTGTTTTGTTATCTTATACTGTTATGGTCCGGTTCCTTGTACCACGGTGATAGTCCAAGGTCGAACCAATAAAGAAGAACTCGAACACGTATAACACAGATATATTACAAACAGGAATATATACAGAGAAGTAGAAAGTGTTAGTACAAACAATCAGGTTTAGTAGTAATTGTCTGAACGTGACTCTGTTTCGGACTGCCTCTGACTCAACTGATTGACTCGCTCACTCTGACTGACTGACTCCTGACAGACTTCTGATGGACCTCACTCCAGACTTCAGACTGAACTCTCTGCTTCCTCTTGAGGCGCAGTATTTATTACGTATGGAATAGTCCATTATGTTATTATGGGTAAGGTCCCATAACATATACAAAATTATTTCAGTTATATAAATATCTTAAATCTTTAATGAATTTTAGTTTTTAAAATTTTCAGGAAAATAACATACTTAAAATGTATTTATTCATGAAATAATTAAATGAACTGACTAGATGGGTAGAGATAAACCCATGAGAGGAAATAGTGTCTAATGAATTGACCATATGGATTGGTGGTGATAGACCCATGAGAAGAGAATAGTGTCTAATGAACTGACCATATGGATTTGTATAAACAGGGCCATGAAAAGTAAATAGTGTAACATGAACTGTCCATATAGATGGTTAGAGATAAACCCAAGAGAAGATAATAGGGTTAAATGAACTGACCATATGGATGGGTGGATTAAGATACAAAAAAATGGAATAGTATGAAATGAACTAGGTAGAGAAGATGGGTAGAGAAGAAAATCATGTCAAGTGAACTGACTATATAGATGAGTAGAGATAGACCTATGGGAAGGGAACAGTGTCAAATGTACTGATCATATAGGTGGATTGAGATAGACCAAAAAGTAGGAAATAGTATAAAATGAACTTAACTATATAGATGGCACATGAGAAAGGAATAGTGTCAAATGAACTGACTATATAGATGGCTGGTGAAAGACTCAAATGAATGAAAAAATGTCCATCAAAGTTACCAAAGTCAAAAAAATCATGTGTTAAATTGTCTTTTTCAGAAAAGCTAAAAATTGTATTCTTTTCAGAAAGTGCAATGAAAAACGTTTCTTTTCTGTCTTACTCTAAGTGAATTTTAAACTTCATCCGAGAGAACTCTTTCTGCCTTCCATCAGTATGGCTGATGTTAACCTCCAGGAAAGTAACTCATTGCACTTTTTTGGGCTAATGTGAAGTGGAAAGACTATATTGAATCCAATGCTAGGTCACTTGCTAAGAAAGTTGGTTCACTGTGTTGTGCAAGACAATTTTCTCTCTGGAATCTATCGTACATATCATCTATCATTCACCCATGATTAGAATATTGCTGCCACATATGGTCCACTACTCCTGCTATATATCTAGAGCTCCTTCATAAAATCCAAAGAAGAATCGGCAATATTATTGATCCTGATCTGCTGGCTCAGCTGCAGTCACTTTCCCTCAACTGTAAGGTTGCCTCTCTCTGCCTTTTCTATAAATACTTTCATGGTTCAGATGAACTCTTTGCTATGGTACCTAAACTTTTTTTAATTTAAGCTCAGTACTAAACTGTCATTGAGATCTCATCAATTTACAGTTGAGCTGGCTAGATATAACTGTAAATTCTATGCTAACAGTTTCTTTTCTCACCCTTCTCACTTGTGGAACTCCCTTTCAGCTCCATGCTTTCCAGCCAACTTTAGCCATCAAAAATTTAAATACAATGTTAATCGCTATCTATTGTCCTCCTTATTACTCTTCTTTTCTTGTCACTCCTTAGTAATGTTTTTGTTTCTAATTCTTTCACCCCCCCCAAAAAAAAGTACCGTCTTGTGCCTTACTGACTTTACTACCTGACTTGGTGTAAACTCGATTAAAAAAAAACCAAAAAAACCCAAGGACTTCATGCTATTTTCGTATTCTCTAACAAACAAACAAAAAATGTTTTTTCACAATATTTGTTTCTTTATTTTTGGTCCAGATTCAAGTCTCATTTTATTTCTTTGTTTCATTAATAAAAAAATGTTAATTTTAACACTTACCTGCAAAAGCTTAGAATATTTAATTAAGTACTTTATATTAAAAGCTTCATTTCTCATGCATGTTCAGTTTTAATCTTAACTTCTTGTTCTTGATGAGCCACTCATTTCTTAGCAAAACTATGCATTTAATTTCAAACTTAGACCAGCTGGATATGGCCTATAAAATATAGACAGGAGGTACCATGACTAACACCAACACAATTTTGAGACATATTGAGGAAACTTTTTCATAATCTTTTTTTCATAAGCTTTCAGCTGCAATTTACTTTCTTCACCACTTTGTCTGCTCTTTGTAGGTGGAGTCTCATCCAATCAGTAAGCTTTGAGGTGCAACCTTCAAGTTTTATTTTTGTTGGCATTTTGTTGCTACAGCTGAAATTGGTCTTTACTTGAACAGAATGTTTTTTTGTTCCAAATTTGTTTGTATTTGAGAAATTAGTTAGAATATTGAAAATCACACCTTAGCCAGTTGTCAGAGGTAGGCTCCTCTTATGGACTTATGAAGAAATAAAAATAAGAGGGTAAAATGAATCAGCTGAGAGAAAATAACATAGCACTAATGACATTTGTCTTCAGATGATCATTAAAAACATTGCAGTTACTTGGTGTTTCTCTAACTTTATAGATATAACCTAGTTTAATGGACAAAGTATAAAAGGAATGATTATTATAATCATTACTTTATCTTTAAAAGCAATGATCATTAATACAATGTGGCTATTTGGTGTTTCCATAACTTTATTGATATAGCCTATGATGAAGAAATGATCAATAATATTCAGTTTTAAAGCAATTCAGTGTCACATTCCAAGTAATTTACCTCTATTGTCATCATGACATTGAAATCTAAAGGTGTATTGGATTATAATGAAGTTTGCCTTCCAAAAGCTAAGTAAAGTATTAAGAAACAGGAAATTTTTTTAGAAACAAACAAAGGGGTGCTGAATTATTATACAATATCAGTCCTCCTCAGTGGAAGTGAGTTCTGGATTGATTATCTCCTCCCAGATGAAGAAGAGATCTGAGGCAAAAGAAATTTTATTCTACAGAAGGATGCTGAGAATACCATGTACTGAACATATGTGTAATGAGGAAGTTTTAGGGGAAATGGAAAAAAAAGTCACTCATACTTAAAATTAAAAGGAGACAATTGAAATTTCTGGTCACATAATGAGGAAAGATGACCTGGAGAATCTGACACTCACAAGACATTAAGGGTAAGAGGGATAGAGGAAAACTGAGTAATCTACCTAATGAGCTTGTGTAAATGGATGAGTGAGAGGGATAGTGAAAAGACAAAGCTTACTAAGAACTAATGATAGAAAGTTGTGGAGAGCCATGATTGTCTATGTACTGAATGGACACAGCAGATAAAAGATGATGCTGTCATCCCCAGTTATGCAGATTATATAAATTATAATAAATTATAATGATGTAAAACATCAGCAAAAGATGAGAAAAGCATGTCAATAAACATAAGAAAATGACAAAATAATTTAAATTGTCTCTAAAATATTAAAAAAAAATGCATCTAATAAGAAAAGTAACAAAAAGAAATAGAAAAACATTAAGTTTGGCAAGTACTGAAAATAAATTAGAAAAGAATTTAAAACAGCAAAAATAAAACTGCATATGAAAATTCAAAAAAAGAAAATGCTAATTTCCAAAGATTGTTTTGGTTTATATAAATTTTTTCTTAAAATTATTTTCAAAGAATATTTTCTTTGTGAAAATGGCTTTTCGTAAGTGGCTTATTGATTTTTGAATGGTATTGATCTGGGAGGTGAATTTGTCAATCAGTACCTTGATAAACGGGTTTGATTGATGGAGGTGGTTGTAGGGGAGGGAATTGGATCAAGATTAGATAGTAACCACCAAACCTTTTTTTTTTTTTTTTTTTAAATGAAGATTTTTATATTGCTAGAAGTAACAACTAGAGTCAGTATTATTCATTTTTGTCTCATCTTTTATCTCATTTTTGTTGCTTTTTATTGCAACTCGCAAGTCATTTCTCTTCATGTAAATAAGACAAGAACATTATTATGGCATTGGTGGAGATCAGAGAAGAAAAGAGGAAATATGTCCGCTATTGAATCTTTTGTAGCTTAATCTGTAAGTCTCTGTCACAAGAAGATAGGTTCCTCAGAATAAAGGATGTGAGTTCAAATCTTGTTTGTGACTGCATCATTGTTTTGAATTTGTACAGTCTACTTATCAGTTGTAAAATAACCACCGGAAAAATGAAATAAAAAGTGACAGGAATATGATGAAAGAAATCAAAGCCAAATATGAATAATAAGAAAACTGCTTCATTGATGACATTCAAATACTATGAAGTTACATTATTTACATTATTCGGACTATTGTCCTCATCTTTGTCACCATATTTACCACAACATTTCGGCCGTTGTATGCTCCGGCCTTCTTCAGGTGGTTGGGATGTCGAACTAAACCCTTTATTTCGCTCACTGGGGTAGACTGTTCTAGTTCCACATAATACCTCATCTCAGAAATATTGACAGACTATGAAGTTGATGTTTTAACAAAGGACTCTAGGACTCTCCCCTACACCAAACTACACACACACACAAACAATTCACGAGTTTAAATGTTTTCTTCATTCATGTTCATTGTCCAGTAACACGCAGCAATATTCTGTTTCTTATGTATACATTATCATTTGTTTGTATGTATGTATCAGTTCTTGTCATTTCTTTATATTTGTTTATGTGGATTCACATCCTGAGTCAGCCATGTTTGTTGTGGTCATTTCAGGAGACGCACATGTTTATCTCTGAATGCATATACCAACCTGCAACAAATGTTCCTAAGATCTGACATTATTGAAACATGATAAAAGTGCGTATATTAATAAGTGGTAATGTCTATTTAATGGATGCCTAGTAAAAACATGAAAGATTCGGGAAAATGTTTGGTTGTTTTCATATCTTTAGCAAGTGTGTCAGATTACTTTCCCCTAATTTTTGAAACTGCTACTAGAAGATGCTCTCAGGACTATAAATAGGCAGTGATATCCTCTTTTTTCCTTTTTCACTCAGGGACAGCAAGATGTAAGTCAAACGAGGAAAATGCTTTCCCACTAGGGAAAGCACACACATGCGCATATGCAGCTTTCATTTCATTTTCTCTAGGACTTTCTTACACACACACAAAAAATTCACTAGTTTAAATGTTTTCTTCATTCGTGTTCATTGTCCAGTAACACGCAGCCATATTCTATTGTTTATGTATACCCTTGTTTTGTTAATACATACATTATCATTTGTTTGTACATATATATTGGTTCCATTCATTTCTTTACATGGACTCACATCCTGAGTCTGCCATGTTTGCTCTGGGTATTTCAGGAGACACATGTGTTTATCTCTCAATGCATATAGCAGCCTGTAATAAACTAAACATCTGAGTAAGAAAGGTTTAGAAAAAATGGAAACAAAAAAGATGTTTATACTTAGAAATAGACAGTTGCAATTTCTAGGGCGCATAATGAGGAAAGAATGCTTGGAAAATTTGATACTCACAGGATATATTCAAGAAAAGAGGGAAACAGAATGTAGTAAGCTTTTGTAAAAATATGCCATGACAATGTTCCCTTTAGTAGACTACAATGAATGAACTTCAACTGGTTTTTATACACCCCTTCACAATGGATGAATTTTTTTGTTTTATTTGCTCCGAGGTGTGCTTCTGCTTAAAAAGGTTGAGAAACAGTTTATAGTGTATAATTCTTTTTCTTAATCCTTTCATTCCATGCAATGTGATAATATCACTAACATGCAAGGGATTACTGGAAGCAAAAGAGAATGAAAAGACTTCAGTGATGAGAAAGGTCAATAAGAAAACTGGTTTCAAGAAGATGGTGATTGATGTTGCAGTAATATTTTTTGAAGTGGCAGAGAAGCAAGAATTTGGAAGGTAGTTCCACAGGTGAAAAGTGCAAGAAAAGAGAAGAGACAATTGAATCTAGCTAGTTCAACTCTAAAACTGAGAGACCTAGTTGCCTATCCTAGCAGTATGCTTAAATTGATGCAGTCAGAGTACTTAGGAAAAATGCTCATCATATTTGTAGAAGAAGAAGAAAATTGCAAGAAGAGACACTATTAGAATAGGTTGCATCTAGCTAGTTGAACAGTAAGACAGTGAGACTTAGTTGCTAATCTAGATTCATAAAGTCCAAGGCCCAAAAGGAGGAAAGCTCATCAGAACAATTTCCATGAAAATATTCATAGAAAATCATGCCACAACAGTGAGAAAGTGACTGAAATCGAGATGCCAGGTAAGGATCAATTACATTTCAGACCCTTTGGATTTTGTCAAGAATCTCAAGAAAATATAAAACACAATGTGACTTGATATATATAATTATCATGCAATCTCTGCTTTTTTTTTTTTTTTTTTTACTAATTAGATATTCAATTCTTAAGGTAACGAGGCATTACTTGATATCAGTAAATGAACACAGCTCATATTACAGGACATCACCAATAAATGAGACACATCTCCCATAGAGAAATATACAAACAGCTCTCTACAAAGAGGGAGAGAAGAAACTCAAAATTGAAAGTAAATATAGATGAAGAAGCATGCGATCAACAAAGGGCATAAAGCCTATTCCCTTCAAGGAGATGCAGTTGTAGGTTAGTGCTACCACTAATTAGCATATGTGTAGGAGTAGACGTTAAATATAAGCTCACTACATAAGGAAGTGGCGTTAGTTTTGAATTGCAGAACTAATACTGATTGCATTAATGCTGAAATCTCTACGTGGAGTATCATAATAAATATTTTAAAATTTGTTCAATAAATAACACGTATCCTCAGATTTTTTAAAAATTTCTAATCTCAAATTAGTTACTTGATTTGAGATTAGTATCAGACAAATTATTACATTAATCTGTGATAAACATTGAAACTTATGAGCTTAAATTAAGTACCATATATTTCCACATATAAGGCAAGCTTTAAATCTTAAAAATTACCATAGCTCTATAAGGGGGTTGTCTAATACAATGATTACAAAAAGCTAACCTTAAATTTTGTGGTGTATTGGCACTGGTAAGTAGGCTAGTATCCTTGTGCCGTGGATCATGGTAAGCTAACAACTTCTTCTGCATGGTAACTACCAATGTAAATATTTCTTGTTGAAACAGTTCACATTATAAAACATGTACTACATTTATAAACGGAATCAAACTATTTTTACTTTTTGATTTCACATTAAAATGCAATATTCAACAGATTAAGTATTTATTATATTTATATACAAGTCATCTAAATTATGCAAAAATAATGATAATGCTGGCATTTCATTTTAACAAATATATATACAGTGTAACCCGGATATAAGAGATTTTCTCCGGTCCCAAATTAGAGCCTGTGTTATTGTATATAAACTAGACCAAACCCGGATATAAGAGAAACCCGGATATAAGAGACTTCTTCTCCGGTCCCGACAACTCTCTTATATCCGGGTTACACTGTACCAAAATTAAATTTGGCAAATATATCAGGTGACCAGATGCAAGGGATGACAACAATTCGCAAAAGCTCCACTGTGCTGTGCAACAAATACAAGTAACAAGTAAATTAAACAAATCTTTCATTTTTCTTTTTTTTCTATTTGAAGAGCTATGAGTGCATTGAAATCAAACATGACTTCTCAATGTAGGGTTAAATAACATTTAGGATAAGATGCAAAATATATATTTCTAATTACGATTCATTGTCATTGTGTTATTTAGTCACAACATTTAGTATAACATGCAAACTTTATTTTTGAATAACATACATTATACAATATTTTTTGTAGTGTTAAGTAACAAATAATTTAAGATGCCATAAAATCTTAATTTCTCATTACAGAATAAAACATGTCACCCAAATACATAATAAAAACCCTTAAAAATTTCTTCAATCAATGTCATCTGATGCAAAGAGCTAATCATAATCATTGTCATTTACAGTTTTGTCATATGAGTTCCAGTTGGTCATCTTATTCTATGGATATCATAAAAAATCATAAAAATTTACCTAGATTTTGGGTTTCGTTTTATCTATAGATCACCTTATACAGAGAAATATATGGTACTTTAATTAAACTAATAATTTTGAATATGGTACTTTCTGTAATTTTGTATTAGATTTCTGTATGTTTCTTAAAGTATTGCTTGTATCTTCAAACTTTCCTATTTAATTCATTTGAAAATAAACTTGAAGGTAACATAGGAAACTAGATTCTTGCCAAAGTTGACAGTGTTGACAACAGCTTTGTATTGTCATTACTGTCTGGATAGTAAGGAATATGGTTTGCTTAAGTACCCACTTTATTCTCTGTTAGCCATTGTGGTATCCTAGCGACAAATATCTTTGATTAAGATGTCTAACATTGGAACAAAAAGCAAGATTATGAATTGGTACCTTTCTCAAGATCATTAGCCCAAAGTAAACATCAGCAGATACATCTGACCATAATTTACCCATTGCAATGTCTGTAAAAGAAACAATAATGCCATTTCATGTCCTTGCAGGTAAATTGGAAAATAAAGATTAGAATTTTGTAAATTTAATAGAAAAAGAGATAATCTTTGGAAATTATCCATTTCCCTCTTTTTTCCTCCTCTTTTTCTTCCTCTATTTTTTTTTTACTTCTTTTTTGCTCTCTTTTTTCTTCATTTTTTCCTACTTTTCCTTTTTCTTCCCTTTTTTCCTCTTATATGTCTTTTCTTCTTTTTCTCTCTTAATTCTTTTTTTTACCTTTCCCTCTTTTTCTCTTCTTCTTGTTCTTTTACCTCTTTTTCTTGTTCTTTTACCTCTTTTTCTCTTCTTCTTGTTCTTTTACCTCTTTTTCTCTTCTTCTTTTTCTTCCTTTTTTTTATTATTTCCATCTCCTTTTAACTATTGTCTATTTTTACCTCCATGTGACAAAATTATAGTAATTTGCTAAGAGTAGCCAAACATATGGAACACAAAGTAAGGATTGATCTCACTACTCAGTCATAATTGATCTAGCAAGACAAGCTCGCTAACTATTACACCATGCCAAAGTGCCCCTTTATGACAAAATTATAAGTATCTATATGATCATGTGACAACTATCAAAGCAAGAAAATGAGATTGGTAAATTCATAGCCTGACATGTTAGCTGAATTTTGATCTAAAATTTTTACTGCGTAATGATTCAACTACGTAAGCAAAATTCACCACTGAATTAGATCAGAAAATGTTTTCTTTTTTTTATCAAATGTTAATTTCATCTTTAGGCTGCAAACTTCATTATGTTCCTTCAAAAAATATATTCTTGAATTTTTTTTTTTCAACTTCATTTTTACTCAGTGTTATAACTTTATTTCGTTCTGTTTTATCATTAAGTAAGGTTTGAGCTTCCCCCCCCCTTTCTTCTTGTAAAATTAGGCATTTTTTAAAAATCAAATTTTAAAGCAATTTTATTTAGGATTTTGATAATGATCATTTCCCACTGGTCATTTGATGTCATCAAATTTTTTTCTTTTTTCTAATTATGAACAAAAAATTTTTGAAACTGATTAATCTTGATTAGTAGCGTCATTAACGCTGTTAGACATTTTTTTCATAATGATAATCCTTTTACTCTTATTAATAATAGCAATGACAATAGAATTAAAAAAATGAAGATTAGAGTATAAAATTAAAGAAATTAAATTAATAAAAAATAATGCTTATAATAAAAGATAAAACAATAATAAAGACATTACCAAGAAGAAATTAATGGTAAATAATTATTTTGCACTTTTAAAGTTTAATATGAAAATTCTTGACAATTAAATTGAAAATTTAAAAAAAAATTTCTACTTGCAAAAAGAATGAATAAAAATAGCAGCAGATTTAAATTTTATTTTTAAGTTGATTTTTAAATTGTGCATTTTCCTTAAAATACTGATTAGGATGCACTGAACCTCGTTTTTCTGCTGATTCATTTAAATTTACAATTAAATATCACCAGGCCAATAAAGATTTCAGCTAGAAAAATGCTATCCAGGTACTCTCTTAATCTACTGAGTGTCAAATCTGGCTAACTGAATCTCCTTCTCGTAATGTTGGGTCCCTTCAGGGCATAGGTAAACATGGCTTCCCACAATTTCTTTTCCTTTGTTGCAATGTTTGTCCTCTCTCTGCTCTGCCATTCATTTACATAAGTTCATTAAATATGTTACTCACTCTTTCTCTCAGCACCTTGTGCCTTCTGTATGTCCTGTGTGTGTTAAATTCTCTGTGCCATCTTTCCTGATTATATGTTCCAGAAATATTAAATCTTTCTGATTAAGTGTCTTTTTTGTCCTAATTTTCTTTAAAATTTCCTTTTTGCTTACATGTTCCATCTATTGTATTCTCAGCATCCTTCTGGAAAACCCCATCTCTGTTTTTTCAAGGCTTCTCTTCATCTTCAAGGAAATTGCCCAACATTGCCTATCATATAGAAGGATTGATATTATATAGCAGTTGTATAGCACTCTTTTAAAGTTTGTGAATATATTTTTAAAGAATAAATATTTTCCAATCTGTGAGCAGGTTCAGATGGAAGCAATCACATGATAGTATGTGCCTTGAAGTTCCACTAAGGAATTTCTAATATCACAGTTGTTACCTTTCCATTTTTTTTTTTTTTTTACAATGATGATCACCTTGTACAAGGCCCGGGGACCACTCAAGGTAGAGCATTGCAGATTGAGAAGTGCAGTTTATGTGGATATGTGGTGAAGATAGACAGCCCTAGACAAAAATTTAAAGCCAGTTAAGATTGTAGTGATCGGGGAAGCATCTTCTTGGGAGTCGGTTCCATAAAGCAGGGGTCCATAGGAAGAAGCTCTTACCAATGGAATACAAAGGGAATGAGGATGGTTCACTACAATGTACATAGCATGGCGGGTCTTATCCATGAAGGTTAGAACTGGTGGAATTAAGGAACGGAGTTTGTCTGAACACATTCCCTGGAAATATAAATAGAGCAGCGACAGGATTGCAGTATGTCATCTTTGAGAAAGAGCTTGTGGGGGTCAGAAAAATAATTTGTCACCCACAAGGACACAGAGACACTTTTGAACTCTATTTAGACTGGAAAGTGAAGACTGGGAAGCTATTGACCACATATGGCAACAGTATTTCGTTTTTGGATTGATCTGGCTTTAGTAAATGCAGAGGGTGGTAGGAAGTGTCAGGTACTTACTGGAGTGGTACAAGGAACTGACCATTTTTCCAGCATCTTTAGCAATGGATCATATGTACAAGTTTCATTTGAGGTCTGGGTTGAGCTTCTGAGCCCCAACAGGTGCTCAAGGCACATGGCCTCTTTGGTGATAGTTCAGTGTCCCATCAGCAATGATGGCACGTCACTAAGATATTTAAGGAAGAAGTCAAAAATGTATAGTTTTATCAAATTATTTGTAATCTTCCTTCATTTCAATACAGAATGTGGTCAAACTTGAAATGCCATTAATTTCATGATACATTAACACTAGCATCATATATGTCAATATCAGTGCAGTTATTTACATTGGAGGATATGAGAACTCTGCCTAGGATCCAAGTATTACTTTGGATCAATTTTAGGGAAAACTATGACAAAGAGAGAAAGGTATTTGTGTGACAGGTTTTATTCTTTAGGACTTCATAAGACCAAAGCGATATTTATGTTGATACAACTAGATATGCACATAAAGGAGAGGGGACTCTGATAATTATAAATTAAAATTGATTTTTTTTTTTTTTTACATATATGTTTTGGGTATATAGTCTAGGCAATTTCATTAAGTTTCTTTTTCTTTATTTTTCTGACTTCTGTTATTAAATATCCCACATTGTAATGAAAGAAGATCTGCCAAAGAAGGTGAAATGTTAAAAGAACATAAATGTAAATTTACTTTGGATGATTTAGCAATTAAAGCACTTTCTATATATTTTCATCTGAGTAAATTGCTTTCTCTTTGAATTAAAGTAGAAATTTTTTTAATTAAAATTATGGTCAGACTCATTATGGAAAGAAATGAATGCACTGAGTGTGTTGTTTTGTGTTCATTTTATCTTTTATTTAAATTCCTTAATGTCTCACCTATGTATTCTGTGTGGCTATCATTACAGGTGATAGAGTAAATTCCGACTTCAAGTTTTAGCTTAACATTTTGTTTTGTATTAATTCTCTTATTGTTTTAGATGTAGTTATAACACATTTTATCTTAAGCTGAGATAAATTATTTTTGATTATAGCTATGATAGAGGAAGAAAAATATATTTTGATAATAATTTACGTATCTATCATAACTTTCAGTTGTAAGGTTATTGTCATAACACACACTTGTACTTGGTATAACATAATTTGTTAAGTATTCTCTATACATAATGCTTAGGCCATTGCTGTAGTAATGTCTGTATAGTTGGTATGAAGACTGACTCCAATAAGACTACTGACGACCTCATAACAGGGAACTCTTTATAGTATTGGATGAGTTCATAGTGTCACCAGGGGTGTACTCTTTACTCTACAACAGTATCATTTTCCAACACTCAAATGAATGTAATATTTATACACTCTATGAAAACTGCTGGATACTTATGAGGAGGTGCTGAAAATTTTTCAGCATGACCAAGAAAGAATGAAAGAATCCTGATGTTTGGTCATTTGGTTAGCTTTTAGGAAGTGAAAACTTTTTATTACTTCCTTGTCCAGCCATCCACTGCCTCTCTGTTTGTTCTTAGCATGTCAACAAAATTTGGGAAAGCAAATGACCTGGAGAGGGAGGAGAGGGAAATGAAAAATAAAGACAGACCAATCTACTAGCATGATTTTTATTGCTCCTTTACCCAATTGATCTTTTAAAGTGGTTGAAGTATTTTTCAATATCTTTTTCTGTTGGAGATTGTGGAAGAAGTTGGATGCAGCAACACGCACACATAGATATAGATATGATATTTATTATATCTTGGTAGGTCTTTTTACTAAATTGAAGCACAAAAAGAAAGAATTTAAAATCAAATTTTTTGGACACGTCTGTGTCTTTTTTTCAAGAAGATGAGAATTAAACAAAGAAGTGGGATTCACTCTTCTGTGGAATGGTCATGTTTTTTTGGTAGAGGAGGGGTCATTCATGTGCTGTATTTCTGTAAGAAATTGGATTTTGGCCTAATAGTGTGTCAAAATTAGGGTTGTGTATAGTTTCTGTGTGTGTTATATATATATATAGAGAGAGTGTGTTTTGGCTAAAAAATTTTACAAATTAATAAACTGAGAAGTTAATATGACGGCTGCACATTTTAATACAGGGATTGAGCATTTAAACACTGAGTGCTTTAGAAAGAATTTCAAATATTGCAGCTCAAGTCTTATAAGTATTTAGAAAAACTCATGAATGGAATTTTGTATGTTATATTATGAAAAAAATCAATCAACCTTTAAAAGACAGTAACATGATGATTTGTCATCATGATAAATGTATTAAAAAGGAATTGTCACATCTTGCGGTTGTCAAATGGCAATGGTGAGAACAACTGTTTCCATACAGGAAGGATTCTGCCTTTCATTAAAAGTCCTTTGATGAGAATTTTATGAGAAAAGTTTGATTTTCAAAATAATATGGGAAAAAAAAATTCCCTCTTTACATTCACCAGTTGTACCCACAAAATTTTCTGTTTTGTTTTCATTCATTTTCTCACTGTAATCAAACAGTGTCTCTAATTTGTCTTTTCTATCTTTCCTCATGATCAAAGCAGAACAGTTCATTATTTATGAGGTATCAGCAGAAGATTTCTTTCTTTCCTTCTGTCTAGCTTTTTTTTTTTTTCCTTCCTTCATTTTTTCTTTGCTTCTTCCTTTCTTTCATTCTTTCTCCTCCTTCCTTTCTTTCCTTTTCTCACTGAAATCAAACACCATCTCTATGTCTTTTCCATCTTTCCTCATTGTCAAAATGGAACAGTCTGTTATTTGTGAGTTATTGGTAGGGCATTTCTTTAATAATTTCTCTTTCCTTCTTTCCTGACTGAACTGAAAAAGCATCTCTGATGTCTTTCCATATTTGCTCACAGAAAATGGAACATCCCATTATTTATTAGGTATTGGCAGGGCATCTCTTTCTTTCTTTTCTTTCCTTCTTTTGCTCACTGAAAACTTTCAAGGTAGCATCTCTGATATGTCTTTTCTGTCTTTCCACAAGATCAAAACAGAATAGTCCATTATTTATAAGATTCTTGCAGGATGTAACTAAGGAAGAGGTGGACAAGCAGAATCATAATAATATTCTTCAAGTATTCAGAAACTTAAATTTGAGCATTAATTAGTCAATTGATATTGAATTAATTTCTAATGGATTAACCTGGACTCAGTATCACGGTGATAGGACAAAAAAATTGTTTCTTTTTAATTCATTTTACTCACTTATCTTCAGTCTGTTAACTTTACTGAATGTATTCACATTGGCTGTCTGTGGTTGGGTAGGCAAATACGCCTCCCCCAACCTACCAAGAAACATCCCCCCTCAAGTGTCATGCAGAAGCCATTGAGTGCAACTATCATTTTTCTTTTTCTCCTTTTCTTTTTGTGCTGATACCTTTTCCTCATCACCATGACATCGGTGAGAAGATAAAAATGATAGATGCAAGCATCATCAAAGCTAACAAAATGGCTATAAAAAAAGGCTCATATCTACAAGCAGCATTTTGGTGACGTTCAGATAGTTACTGATGAGGGGCATATCATGTTCAGGCCATCCCAGTAAACTAATTACACATCTGTGTTTTTATCACTTTAGCTTGATGAGACTGAGTGCCCACTGCAGTCTGTGGAATGAAGCCAAGATGAGGCCTGGGGAAGACCAGGATTCAGCATGCTCTTGATTCTGCTTGAAACCTTGTCATAAAAAGATGTCAATGTAAGGGCTAAATTAGCTCTTTCCTTATAAGGAAACATTTGACATTCATTGACCGAGCAGCCAGTGCCGCTTTTGGCTGAAACTCATACAATATTTCTTTTAAAATAGTTTTTCAGGAAAATAGGTCTTTCAAGTCATTTTCAAGCTGTCATCACTCCTTCCACTATTAATGGGGATTTCCTTCCTAAACTTATGTTTGAAATAGTGTGGAATATCAATAAGTTATGTCCCTTTGAGCTATATTAATTTTATGATGTCAATGAACACTCATTGCCATTTTTGTGAAACAAACAGTATTTAAGAATGCAGAAAAAGAAAAGTTCTAGATAGATTTTCTAGACTTAGAAAACCTAGAACCCTTTAAAATTATTGCCTTTCGTGATGCCTCTTTTTGCCAATTTGACTGATGGTTGATCACAATGAGTGTATATACTCTTTTTGATAGGAAGTATTAGTAAATATATGCCCATTGCTTGGCAATCAAAATGTATTAGAAGAGTCGTAAAAAGAACTCTAGCAGCCAAAGCCTTAGCCATAGTTGATGCAGCAGAAGCATGTCTTTTTTTTTTTATTGGAAATGTTTATTAGAACTGTTGCAAGTTGAAGATAATAATAAAGATATACAAATTATATGTAAAACTGACAATTTCTGTCTCTATGATGTGGTACATTCATCAACACAAACTTTGGATAAGAGACTTTGTATAGGAATAGATATTTTGAGAGAAATGATAGATAGAAAAGAAATTGCCAAAATCTCTTGGATGCCAACTGATGTACAAACTGCAGACTTATTGATAAAGAAAAGAGTACGATAATTTAGGATTTTTGGGTTCATATCAGAGCCTAAGGAATCACCTATTTGATGGATTTACATTCTCTTATATATATATTTTGTTTTTGCAGATTAATATATATATATATATATATATATATATATATATATATATATAAAAAAAAAAGCTAAACACTAATATCCCATGGTATATTACTTTTTAAACCTTTTTATTATATCCTTACTCTGTCCTGGACATTGAGTTCTACCTGGATTCTATCCTGTTGGAATTATTTTTTATACATATATATATATGTATGTATGTATGTATATTTATATATTTTAGATTGCATATGTATGTGTATATTTACCACTAATATTATCACTCTATCTATCTATCTATCTATCTATCTATCTATCTATATATATATTATATATATATATATATATATATATATATATATAGAGAGAGAGAGAGAGAGAACTGTTAATCTTCACGAATATCTCTCCTTGGCAACTCTTCCACTGGGAAAGGGATTGAGTGACCATTTTAGATATGGCACAAATGTAGAGAACAAATAACAGTCTGAATAAAACATTCTCTTTCCATTATGTCCCCAAATTCCTTTAATTTAAATTTACACCATGTATTAGACAGATGTGCAATGATAAAGTGTTAGAGATAATGTAAACATAAAGGACAGGGCACTTAACATCAGAAAAAGGTAGTTGAAATTTCTAGGACACATAATGAGGAAAGAGGGCTTAGAAAATCTGATACATACAGTACATATTGAAGGAAAGAGGGATGGAGGAAAACAATACATAAACTACCTAGCAAGATTGAATAAATGGATGGCAGAACAGGGTTTAGGAGAGATAACATAAAGACAAAATTTATTAAAAGTTGCAAAGGGCAGGAAATTGTGGAAAGCCATGATCATTCATGTCCAGAAGGGACATGACACATAGAAGAAGAATATGAGATTAAAATGACTGTGTGTTACTAGACTGAGCTGTATCTGTGTATATTTTTGTGATAAGGTTATACATTATTTGAACTTTTGTCACCATATTTATTACCAAATAATATAAAGCCAATAATTTAAATAGTGTAGACTGAGCTGGTTTGAAAAATAGAAATGACCATACTGAGAAAGAAACAGTAAAATATAAATAAACAGATTGGAAAAAACAATTAGATAAATAGAAAGCTTTCTATGGACTGAGATCGATAATGTCCATGTATATCCAAAAATCTTTGGACTAACCATATCAGATTTCATTGTTTAGATGATTTAACTGTAAACCAAATAAATCTTTGTAGAAATAGACCTTTGTACAATTTTCTATGCTTTTCAGTTTGGTTGTAATGCTCACAACATTTCTGTTCTCTAAACTTTGGCTTTCTTAGTGTATTCGTTCTAATTGGTAACCTTCTCAGAATTTTTGAACCAAACTCTTTATTCAGTTTAA
The DNA here is from genome assembly GCA_903632075.3 of Acanthosepion pharaonis. Classification (NCBI taxonomy): domain Eukaryota; kingdom Metazoa; phylum Mollusca; class Cephalopoda; order Sepiida; family Sepiidae; genus Acanthosepion; species Acanthosepion pharaonis. The sequence continues at coordinate 1,421,458 of CAHIKZ030003108.1, read as the reverse complement.
ATGAGTAAATTCGTCGTCTTCTTCCATTTTCTATTCTTAGACATATCTGTTTATTTTCTTTCATCTCTTTGACTTTGTCGCTTGTCCAGTTCTTCTACTGCATCAGAGAATCTGACTTTCTCGCATTCCTTGACCCAGGAATTGAACCAGTTGTACTTTAACCAATACTTTATTCCACTCAGTCATTTGGACAATCTAACAGTGACATTTTGGAGTCTTTATAAACTCATATCAGAATTCAGATGGTAGAATCTTTGAGTGTGTTTTCTTTCTTAGACAGAAGTTCTCAGATTCTATTTATCTTTCTGCTAGGTCTACTGAGAAGGTTGTCAGGGCCTAACATGTGTGAGGATTCTTTCAGTAATCTTATTCTTCAGTGTTGTTCACCATCTATTATCTTGACTTCATTCCACAAAACTTTGAAAAGCTGAAGTTTGGAAGAGGTATAGAGATCAAGCTTAGCAAATTGTTGGGAAAAGGTTGGTCAACAATAAACGGGATGAAGTTTAGATAATAGATGGAGAAAAAAATCTGAAAGATAGAAACAACTGAAAGAATCAGCAGACATGTTAGGTTTTGATAACCTCTTAAATAGACCTATCACAGAGATGATTACCACATGGCGCCTCTGGGTTGGATTGTGCTGAAAAGTCATATAGCCAGACTCAATAGGGATACAGGATATACAATTGACAGTGTTTAGCAAGAACTGATATATGTCCTCAGTATAGAAAGTGTAATGTGAACAATTTCTTCTTCTTTTATGGGCTGTCTCTCTTCAGGATGTAGGGGATCATGACTCTCCACTTTCTGCCATCCCTTTTACAACGGGAGTTTCATATTAATCTTGCTAAACTCGAATACTTTTCTGAATTGAATAAAGAGTTCCGTTCAAAATACCAAGGAGGTTGTCAAGAAGAAGGCTAGAGAGTACATCGTCCAGAATATTGTGAGAGTAACAATCAAGTTGATCCCACTGGTCCAAATAGAAAGATATAATAATGATATTTCTTCATATAAGAAAAAATTTCAGCAAAAATTAACCTTGTCCGAATTAAGCAGCTATAAAAATATTTCTCATTATACTTAATACCAGGTAGAGAAATAAAAAAAAAAAAAACCTCTCAAGGATGGGAAGATGAACAAAAAGTACCCACAAAGTATTTAACTAACTTTGCTTTGCAAGATGAACTTAGTAATCTCATTATTTGAATTTGTGATTAGGTTTCATGAGTGAATATATTTTTGGTTTGATTGCAAAAACAGTTAAGTAAAAATTCTAATGGATCCACTTTCAAATGAATATTGTGTTTCTTTATTTCACATATTTAAATCACTTTGGTTGTTTTCAGAAATAGCTGAGCTGAACTTTGGTCGCCATATGTATCATTGTCTCCTTGATCTGATCTCTGCTAATTGACTACTGAGCCAAGACAAGTTTGGCTCAAATATAATAAACTCAACAATCTTCTCTCTCAACCACTTTCTTTCTGTTGGTAAGCTGTCATGTTTCAAACCACTTGCATTGGTACACTTAATGTATTTTGATCATGACAATGGATTCCTGAGTCGTTTTAAATCCGTTTTGGAAACTTTTTACAAGCTTTCTGTTTGGAAATTTGCTGTGGTGGTATTAAAAGTTGATGATCGTCTTTGCACTAAGATACATGTGTCTTTTATTCCTTTTTTGTTGGATTTTTTTTTCTAAGAGAGAGAGATGATGGTGTGGGCTTGAAATAAAATATAGTGGTTTTTACTGGCAGAAACACATTATGCCATCTGGATCTGTGTGTCATCTGGAAGCTAAGTTTGGCGATGGAATTATGTTCTTGGTGTGATCAGAGTTTTAATATTAGAATTTTGAGCAGCTTATCTCTGGGCCGAAGAGGAATGGCAAGTGTGATATATTGCACTTTCCTTACTTTCTCTTTGAGATTCTCTCTCTCTTGCTCAGTTTCTGTTTTAGATTGATTTTCATTTTGGCTATTTCTTTCTCTCTCTCTCTCACCTCCTCATTCTCTTTCTCTCTTAACCTTACTGTATTGACTATTACTCTCTCTCTCTTTGACTATTACTCTCTCTGCATCTTAAAACTTCTCTCTATTTCTCTTTTTCTCCTCAACTTGAATCTTCCTTTTTCTATTTTCTCTCTTCTGTCTGTCTGTCTTTCTCATTTGCTGTGTAATTCTCTTCACTCTATCGTTCCCTATTTCTCTCTTTCTCCTCAACTGAAATGTTCTCTTTATCTAACTTTAACCTTTTCTCTCTCATCCATTATTTCTCCGCAACTTGAATGTCTCTTTTGTTTACTATTTCTCTTACCATCTCTGCCAGATTCATCTATTTTCTTTATTTTTCAGTGATTTGTCAAATTTACTAATCTGTATACATATGTCCTGGATATGACATTAAAGTACATTTGGTGCTGAGGCTCCATCCTAAAAGTTCTGGAGAGTGTGAAGTCAACCCTCGATTGCTATTACTCTTAAATCTACTCTGATTTGAAGTGGCAATCCAAGTTGTGGGTCAGATAGATCTGTCTATGGAAAACAGGGTTCAAGACTTGTTATGCTAACTGGGAGAGAGGAACTCCTAGACTTTGTTAAGAAAGAACTTGAAAACCCGTGGCGTTGATTACATCCAATGATTTACATCAATTTTTTTTGTTTTTTCTTTTGTTATAGACTGTTGTTTTACAGGTTGATTCCCAAAAAGGGAAATATAGCTCAATGGAAGTTAATAACAAAGTGGCAGAAAATGTGGGTCCCTAGGTAGGCTCAAAATCCACATTAATGCTTTACACTGGAGAAACTGTGGAATGTTGTGATGACTTGGAAATGAGGAAATACTATTATATATATATATATATATATATATAGAGAGAGAGAGAGAGAGAGAGACATTTCAAGGAATAATTTAGACAAATTTTGTTTACTTATATTCAATTGGATCCTTTCATATTCACAGACCAGCTTTTTGGTGTTCATCATTTTCAAAGACAAAATTAGAGTATTTGATGGCTTGACTCACATTTCAGGGGATGTGTGTCGAGAGTTTTGAAGAAATAAATATTAAAACTATGAGTGAAAACCTTGATATTTCAAACTATATATTATACACATTTTAAAACATTTGTGCAGTATTTATAATTAATTTAAAAAAAAAAAAACCCATGTTCTGAAGATACGTCGACGATAACCTTATTAGTCAAGAATATGGAAGAAATACACAAGGCTCTAAAAACCATTCCGAGATAATTCTGTCCTTGTTAAAAGTATGGAATATATCTCAATGAAAATATGTTGCCAAAATACACACACACACACGCACACACATATATATATATATATATATATATATATATTAAAAAGAAGTGAGATACCACAAACGTTTTTGGTTGTAATGTGGACTTTTTAAAAAAAAATAATATGTTTTATTTTCCATAATTTTACTACACAGGTTTCTGGTCTCGTGCCCGTCATCAGGTAAAGGGTGTAAATTTCCACATATTATTAAAAATAATTAATTTTTTTCTCCTTTGTTTTTCGATGTTAAATATTCTCAATATGAGACATGTTCTTTTTTTTTGTGTGTTGTCTTAAAAATCCACATTACAACCAAAAACGTTTGCGGTTTCTCTCTTCTTTTTAATATACACATTTTTCTCTCATTGGAACTGCTATACCCCCTTCTTTATATATATATATATATATATATATATATATATATGTGTGTGTGTATGGTTCTTTGTAAGAATTGACTACTATAGCGGTTGGTATGGCGTTTATATATCAAGTATATAATGCATTAAAAATTGCCTTTCTCTGCCATACAGTGATAGTCAAGGGGTAAGAGTCTCGGATGTAAACAGTCTAACCACACTGATGAGCTGTGATACAGCAAAACAGGCTGACTGTGGATGACTATAAGTAAAACAGTACTCATATGTTACTACTTTTCATGACTAAAAGTTTCTTGTGCACACTTTGTTGTTTGGTGCTGTTGACTCATAATTCTCAGGTGGCAAGAGTGATGAGATACTCAGTTTCTTATATAATAATAGGGTGGGTGGAAAGACACTCCCTATTTTGAACAGTATATTGGTAGAAGTATGGTACAGTGTTAAAATTCTGCATTCTCGGTTTTGTCCGCCAGTGTTTATGATTGTCTTGGTATATCCTTGAACATTTCTTTCCCCATACGGATGATGAAGGACAATTGTTTCTGTCGGTATCTTACATAAATCTTTTATTCATCAGCTTGGAATTACGATTTCTGATGGTTTTGGCATCAGTTGTGGCACAATGTCCATGACCACTGTACCACCATCTCTGCACTTGTACCACAAACTGCCACACTTTGTAACAGAAGGCTAATTGTACACACTCCTACAGTATCACGCATTGTGCCATTCTCGGCTCCACTTGTAACTCTAAAATAAAAACAGAAATTAGCAATAAAATTCTATTCCTTTAGGGATAACAATATATTTTGTTTTATGCAAATGTGGTGATATTAACAAAAATTATAAGCAGTTTTCAATAGGGAGTCTCTTTCCACCCATGCAAGTTGATCGGTCACCTGTCGAAACTCAGTGCAATCCATGCACACATTTACCAATATATCATGAATGACTAAAATGTAACTATCAACATAACACAAATATTTGTGGATAGCACCAAACGCAAGCACCCAACGCAAGGAAAGATTCAAAACTCTAGAAGCTATTATTAGACTAAATAAATCCCCCCCCTTTATATAAAATGTTATTCACCACAGGAGATGGTATCTTATATTAAATAAATAAATAGATTGCATTTTTTTGTGTTGCCTCATTCCTGACAGCTGTTACACATGACAACATGCTCAAGCATGCAGATTCCCAAAGAATATCAGGAAGCAGACAAAGGAATTTTAATTACCACACAAACACCAGATTGGTTCTTGATAATGATTGCAAAATTTGAAAATACTTGAATGAAAATAACAAAATATGAACACTTTGGACAGTTTATCCACAACTTCCAGCATAATAGTCAATACCTTATCCAAAAATTAGACTGACATACCACTCAGTTATTTTCAATCAAACTTGTTTGATATATATATATATATATATATATATATATATATATATATTGATTTTCCAAGCACAGCTTAGATGTGGCACAAAGCCAAAAGTAGAGGCACCAAGTGAGAATCGAACTCACAACTCAGTCATAATTGTTTTAGTGAGACAAGCTTGTTAACCATTACACCACCTCAAGGTGGCCATATATATATATATATATATATATATATATATATATATATATATATATATATATATAAAAAAAATGATCATTCGCTGTTTGCTATTCATTTCTATTTTAGTCCTTCACATTCAGTTTTTCTTTCCTTTCTCTTTATAAAAACTTATCTTGACTCCTGTCAAATTACCTTTATCATATGAAGCCAGTCTTTCAATACTTTACCTTGACTCTTTCACTCTGTTTTTTATTTTTATTATTCTCTTCCTCACCTTCCATTTTTTTTCTGATCCTTATTTCATCTGGTTCTACATTTGTATTCTTTCTTAGATCTGCATGATATGGAATACACACAGTTGTTGGCCATGTTTTCCTACATGTTATATTTGCAAAGATTTTTTCCTCATGTCAAGCTGCTCTGAATATTGTCCTGATATTTTATATTTTCAGATTTTCTGATTCCTTCCCAATAAGCATTTGTTTTTCTACAATTTAGGCAACAATAACTTTTTAAAACAATGCTATACCCTTTCAAAACACATATGATCATGGCTCTCCCTATCTTTAATATGCATGACTATTTTTGTGGGTTGGCGTGGAGTGATTTGCCATTGCTAGCTCTATAGTTTTCAATTCAGAGTTGTCATGAAACTTAAAACTAGAGAATTCAGTCTACTCTGAAATAGCTAGAGTGGATTCATGCCTTTACCAAGAGTGTTAGCGTGAAGTGAATACAACAGACTTTAATAGCCTTTGAACATGTCTTACTGACTACATTTTTGTCAATAACCATTACAATACTTAGATCAATAGGGACTAGACAAGGTATCCCTTGACATGGTTAGTGGAATGAGAACATCTGTCCCTGTAGATTAAATAAAGTGTTCAGCTCAAAATTCCCTGAAGATGACCCAGATCGATAAGCAATCGATGAAGTTATCAACAGACAAAATATTAGAAAAAGTTGGTGATTCAAGCAAGTTTTTGAAATTATCACAAGCTTTGTCTATGAAACTCTAGTGTAGAGGTGCTGAATATAACATCAGTCAACTAAGTGACAAATGTTATATTTGTATTAATCATATACATATGATAATAGTTGGCCACCCGTAATCGAGGATAGCTGTCTACTAGGGTGGCTAGCCAATCCCTATTGCAGACTCTCACTCAGACACATTTGTGTTTATTCAACACCCACAGAATCAACCTGTGGTTTATACTTCAACTATGCTGAGCAGACCTTAGTTACAGTTTCTGGGAGAGAGCGTGTTGTCTAGCGTGATCAACAGTCTGAACAAGAACAGCACACTCAAACCCTCGGTCATGATGACTTGTGACATCGTGCTAGCACAGCTGTCGACGGCTCCCAAGGGTTCTGTCTACCCAATTTCACTCACAAGGCTTGGGTCAACCCATGGTATGGTTTTCAGGCACTTTCCAAAATTGCTGCACACAGGGACTATATATATATATATATATATATATATATATATATATATATATATAGGTTCCACCAATAATTTGGTATACCTAAAGTTTAAATATGTATATTTTTATAAATGAAAAACCTTTCTTGAAGCTTTAATTGAAAGCTAAATGATTAAATTCACTATTTCCAGCAAACAAAATACTCTGTAGCATATTTCAAACCAAAATTCTATTGATTGAATCCAGTTCATTTTTGGGGGCTAAAAATAACTGATTAGTGCCCCTTTTTTAGCCATCTATCATTGCAATGAATTTTTCTTTATTAAAAAACCTCCTAAAAATAAAATATACTTTATCTGAAACTTTATGTGAGGAATATAAACTGATTTAAAGTATAATTAATCTGATTTGAAACAAATATTATTTACTTGAAGTTGAAAATAAGAGAAATGGATTTTTAAAAGAAACAGTGCATGTCAACACCTCATAAATCACTTGAGTGATTTATAAGGTGTTGATACTTATTATTGTTCTAGGGAGACCTTATCTCTTAAAATTTAATTTAAGAAAATGATGGGGTGAACACTATTTTATATAACTTTTGAGTACTCAGTAATCTTAAAAATATTCTCCATAATCTAATTTTAGGTATGTTGACTTCAAATTGACTGTCATGATTGATCTTATTTTCTGATAATGTCATGTATGGTCACCCATACTTTGAAATTGGCACATTTATACACATAAAAAAAAAATATATTATTTTAAAAACATATGGGCATTATGTTTTTTTTTTGTTTTTTTTTGTTTTTTTAAAGCATTATGCCCTGAGCAAGGCATGAAGCCACTAGGATGCAGGGGGTTGCAGAAGATTTGGAGTGAGAGCAGATAGGAGTGATAGAAGAAAGGATGAGGGGAGGGATAGTGGATAGATCAAGGTAACTGGAGATGTTGATTGACATTACATTTGAATAGTTGGAGATTATAGCTCTCAGGGAAACAGTAGTTTGGAAGGGTGTTCCACAGGCGAGAGTTGCGAGGTATGAAGCTATTAGAGTAGAAGAGACGGCTAGATTTAAAAGTTTCTACAGTGAAAGGGTGAGAGCGAGATGCCAGCCTAGTAGGACGGTTGAATTCATGGAGTCTGGGAACCAGTGAAAGCAGCTCATTGGAGCAATTACCATGAAAGTATTTGTAGAAAAACAGAGAGAGGCGACGGCGCGTCTGTGAGAGAGCAACTGTAGACGAGATGCCAGATCAGAGCCATTTATATTACATATCCGCCTCTGGATCTTGTCAAGAACTCCGAGGTAAACAGAAGGTGCCCCAGACCATATATGGCAGCAATATCCATGCAAGGGCAACTGGTTGATTTATACATTTGAAGTATCGATTCCAGGGAGAAAAATTTCCAGGTGCGGCACAGAGAGCCAACTTTCCTCATGTTAGTAAATCTCGTCTATTCTTAATAAATTAATAACCTAATGAGTTCAATGCTTGGAATAATTTTAAAAACATTTTTGAAACTTTATAAATTATTATAATTACAAAAAAAACAAAAACAATTCTTGTAAAAATTCATTTTCCATCGTAAAATTTTTTTCTTGAGGCTATAATGTCTTTTAATATATATTATTTCTAAAAGCAATTAAAAGCTTATCTAATTAAATAATTAGTTTTATTGCAGTTTTGATTTTATGATTTGGAGCAGATTTTAGGAGGTTTGTTAGTATTTTGAAAAAAATTACATGAAAATTAATTAAGTGAAGATAACAGATGTAAAAAAAAATATTTTACCAAGATTTTCTAAAAATAATAATTTCAAAAATAAATTCATTCATTTGTGAATGAGTCTTGAAAGTTTCATTAAAATACAAAAATTATTTGATTTCTGCAAGAATTTTCAAATTAATGTGTTATTTTTGCAGAAAGAAAGGCACAGAAATGTCCATTACCAACTCTGTTACACTGTTGACACATAAAAAAAAAAAACAAGATTTTTAACCCAAATTTTGAATGTGTTAGGAGAAAAAATTATTAAAAGTAATTAAAAAATACATTATTTCTTTTTTATAATCACATAAACATTTCCACAATACAACTTCATTTGTATTAAGTTTGGGGCTTTTTTTCAACATCTGTTTTATAGCAAAAAAGTGAAGTGTCCTAAGATATATATATATATATATATATATATATATATATATATATATATATGTAGGTTTCCTTGAAGATTGCTGACAAAGCACCACAGTTACGGATTTTTCTTATATTTTTTCTTGCATGCATATGACAGTTCTTAATCACTCTATATCCAAAAAAGAAATCTCTTGTATGCACGCAAGAAAAATATAATCACAAAATTAATCGCAGAGCCTTGTCACTTATCTTCAATGAATCTTGTATAATTGATGGATTACTGCCCAAGTACACTATATATATAATTGTGTATTTGGGCAGCAATCTCTCTTTTATACAAGTTTCATTAAAGATGACTCTAGAAAAGAAAAAACTTAAACGAAAACAAGAAAAATTGAATAAAAAGCTTAAATACAGTTTCAGTTGTTTTTAATGAAATATATATATATTTTATATATATATATATATATATATATATAGCTTTAAGGTATGCTATATTTATGGGGTAAAATCCTCAATATTGGGAATAGAGCATCTATCAATATAAGCAGTGTGGACACAGATCAACACTGAATAGTGACAGCCTGTTTCATGCTTGAATGCAATTTTCAGGTGCTCCCTCTCCATATATATATATATATATATATATATATATATATATATATATATAAAGAACATTAGATCAGTTTGTCAGTATTTTTAGCAAGTAACAAAGATCTTTAAAAATCGGTATCAGAACCAAAATAGAAATTATGGTGCCAAAGATCTCTGAGAACCAAATGTTAGAAGGACACTTTCTTAAAAATTAAATAAAGTCCAATTATATAAGAATAAAGAAACACTTAGTGTGTATATATATATATATCAAAATGTTCTGCATATTAACCTTTTTCAGCAACACTCAAACTTTTGTTTCACTTAGTTTACCTTGTAGACTCTCGTCTTTCGGAGAAGAGAATAAGACACTGTCATTTTTACTATTTTCATCCCCCCAAAACTTCTCTTCAATTGTTGGTTGAGGCTTTCCTTTGTGGCAGCTCTCCTTGTCTAGCTATTTTTTGCTTGACCCGCCTTTCATCTGGTGTGAGTCTTCTGACATGTGTGGGTGACGAAGATAATAACCTGACCCCACAAGCAGGCTCAATAAAAGCACTGTTTAACATTGCTAGGAGTCAGATGGTAAGATACCAATATCTTAGTTGATGAAGAACTGGGGAAAGTGACAAGAGGTTCTCAATGAAGTTTTCAAAATAGATGAATGAACTGGAGATATATATCCAGAATAACTGGTTATATTTAATAATAAACAGTATAATGTTGGATGACATATATTTCTAGTGAATACTGTTCATGTTCAATGGATGAGGCCATTGCTTATTCCCTTGCTACAGGACTGGTTGATGTTTAAGTCTTCATAAAAACTACAGTTGTGAATACTGATATTGAAAGTAGATAAACTCTCCCCACTCCTCGTCCTGGGTATGATGATAAACTACATCTGCATCCTGAGTAAGATGATAAACTACATCCAACAGCAAGGTCTCTGATCAGAGGTTTTGAGAAGCATGGCACCAGCTCTTAATTGCTAGTATTTCCAGGTCTACCCTGACCTAGGTTGGTAGCACCTGTTAAGGTCCCAGCTATAGGCAAATAGTTAAACCCTCAAAAAACAAGGGGTCAAAACACTATGAAAAGGTAAAAATGGGTCTTAATACCAGAAATACTTTGTAAAAAAATTATTACCAGCAATACATTTTATAAAAAAAAAAAAATTACCGGAAATACTTTTTGAAAAAAAAATTATTGTTAGAAATAGATTTTTTTAAGGTAAAATATTACTAGCAATACATGTTTGAAAAAAAATATTACCAACAATAAAAATTTTGTCAGCATTAAATGACCCATTGAGGTTGATATACTGTAAACCAAACCAAACCTCCCTAATCTTTCGTTTTTTTATACTGAACTAAACCTATTATATCTTGCCACAGGACTGGTTGGTGTTTAAGCCTTCATAAAAACTACAGTTGGGAATACTGATATTGAAAGTAGATATACTCTCGCCACTTGAAAAATTGATGTAACACAATCTTCCATTTTTTTATGCTGAACTAAACCTATATCTTTACTCTTAAAATACTGTATTTTTGTCAGTACTGTTTTCAAGAAAGTATTCACTTACTCCTGCCAGTCATGTTTGCATTAATTCCTGACAACTGACAATTTCTTATTTACACTATTTAGATGTGGACTATTGTCCTTATCTTTGTTGTTGTTATCACATTTCAGCTATTCTGCTCTCCAGCCTTCATCAGGTGTATATTGATCCAGATAACCTATAAGGAATTCTGTGAGTGCAGTCAAGTATGACAAGCAGCACTCATTAGCAGGCAGATGAGGTTTAAGGCTCCAAGTTCTCCACAGAGAATTGTCCCATGGAACAATGGAATAATGGATTAGAGAATTGGTTCATGAATTTGGTGACTTAGTAATTGTGATTGCAATCCCAGTGAAAACAGGGTGAGCAATAAGAATAAGAACTAGACAAAATATTCTTAGTGGATTAAATAAAGATTTCAATTCAGAATTCCCTGTAGGCTCCCTGAATTGGCATACACCTGATGAAGGCTAGAAGATACAATGGCTGAAACATTATAATAACAACAAGGATGAGGGCAAGTGTCTGAATATAAACAGTGTAAATAATTATAAAACAGAAAATGAAAACACATTTATGAGTGCATACATAAACCCACATACACATAAAAACAAACAAATAATTAGACACACACACATGAACACACAAACATCCATGGGCAAGTGCATACATGTTTATATCTCTGTATACTTGCATACTTGTACATGCATAAATACACACATAAATATACACCCACACAAAAATGCATACAGACATAAAAATCCAATCATAACCTAAAATAAATGGTCAAAATAATAAAAAAACCCAAACCCAATGGAGACATATGCGGTTAACACAAATACATAATTAGATGCACATAAACAAATGCATAAACATATACATGTGGGTGAGTGTGTATGTGCAAGTATGTATATATATATACATACATACATGCATGCACATGAACGCATATACACAAAAAAATTCATCTATAATACAATAACTAAACCAGATGTCACCAGACAAGGTGAGGAAGGAAAGAAAAAATGAAAAAATAAAAGAAAGGAGACGAAGTGAAATCAACAATTGGCACCCATTGAATGAAACAGGAAAATAACACTCACACCACAATAAAAGTAAAAAGAAATCTAGAAATATTAACAGTATAACTTCTGTTCTGAAGAGTAGTTGCATCCATGTAACTATGAAACTTTAAACCTGTGTTAAGTGAAAAACGTTTTTATCATTTTTATTAATGCGTGATCTTGAGCAAACTAAACAAAGCCTGCTTACTTTAAATGCCTTTTGTCAGCAAAACCAATGAAAAACTAAAAATTTTGCTTCAAAAACAGTCTTTCAAATTACCACTATATATATTGGAGAGTTTTTGTCTTTATTTTCACCCAAAACTAAAGCAACTATACTTAGCTTAGAATGGCTCATGATCAAGCATAATAGACATTCGTTGTCTGTTACATTTAACAATATATATATATATATATATATATATATATATTATAAATTAATTGATTTAAAATATGGTTTTTTCTGTTACACAGTTCTAACCATGTTTCAAAAATGGAAGCTAAAAGCTTTTTATTTATATACACTATTTTGTAAAAATAAAAATACCTATAAGAACACCGGATTATATATCTTACTGTTCTTTCTTTTTTATTATATATATATATATATATATATATATATATATATATATATATATATAATATTAGTGTAAATATACACATACATATGCAGAATATATAAATATATATACATAGGTGCATACACATACATGTATATTTTTTTGAATAAAAATTCCAAGAGGATAGAATCCAGGCTAGAGTAAGGATATAATAAAAGGGCATAAATTAATATTTCATGGTTTATAATTTATTCCATTGGAATCGTAAATATGATCCAATTCATCAGACCTACAAATTCAAAAGAAAGTTTTCCAATTCAAAAAGAAAAGTTTTCTTTTTGAATTTCTAGGTCTGATGAATTGGATCGTATTTACGATTCCAATGGAATAAATTATGACCATGGAAGATTAGTGCTTAAGCCTTTTTATTATATATATATATATCCAGGCGAGATGAGAATTTTTTCTTCGGAAATGACATTGTCTAATGTACAATATGTATCCATTTACATCCGCTCCTGTTTAATGTCTGATACTGCCATTGATTTCACATCTATGGGTCATAACCCATTTATGGAAAATAATTTCTTAATTTTTGCTTCTTCCCTTAGTTTAAATTTAACGTAGGTCATATTTGATTGTTGATCTGAGTAAAGCCCACAAACCTTATAACCCCGAATTTCTTTTTTTTTCTTCATAAAAAGAGGCTGTAATTTGCTTGATATGCATCAAGACACAACTGCAATTGTGTAGCGATTTTGACATGTTTTTCAATGTAATATTCTAAAATAAAGTAATATATATATATATATATATATGCATCTGTAAAATCATTCGTCTGAAGCAGTCCTTTAGAAATGTAGAAATTTTTTCTATTTTGTTATTCAGTTACCCACTTCATCTGTGTTATAGATTTGTGTATCATATCATCATATTTTTAAATAAAAGTAATGTCACGTGTCTGTATAAATTCATATTGAAAAGATGGCACATAAGTTTTTGGTTAAAATTCACTCAGGCACCTTTGTGGTTCATAGATATATTTTTCTTATTAATTGAATTCAGTGGGAAATAACTTTATATTTCATGAAATACTTTGTCTGTATCTTAAAAATCTTGTTGGCATTAAATAACTCATTGAAGTTGTTATGCAATAAAAAAAATAAACCAAACCAGTCATACTAATGTGACTTACTTGCTTTTTCTATCTTTTACAAACACAAGAAAATTGGAGTTTTGTATCATTTTAAACGTCATATATATGCCTACCTGAATGCCTTTGTATTTATCACTTTATGATATATTTATCAAGTATTTTTATTTTTATACCATTTTCACCATTAATTCTCAGGATTCAAAAAATTCTACTTTATTTCTGGTAAAAAACGTCTTTTAATGAACTTATCCTAAAAAACTTGTCGGTATTAAATAACCCATTGAGGTTGATATACCGTAAAACAAACCAAACCAAACGATGATGGGGAGTTTGTTGCTCTATACAGCTTTCTTATCTTTCTTATCTGTGGATTGCCATGACTTCTTGGAAAACACAGTGATGGGATTTCTCACCGAATTCTCCAATTAGGAGTTTAGAGATTTCCTTTCCTTAGACTGGTTGTCACCCAAGGCTAGAAAGCTATTTAATCCATAGCTGGTGGGGAGAAGAGGTAGGAAGATTCATGTCTAACCAAGTGCATTTATGCAAAAGGGAATGCAACAGCCCAGCCTGGAATTTGAACTCGTATCACCAAATCTACTGACTGTGCTGATGACCATTTGACTACCTGCACAAGTTAGAAGTTTCATTCACATTCATCCTTTTTTTTTTTCATTTTTTTGTTTACTCACTTATGACACTTTTAGATTTGTGTAGCAAAAGCTTATCCATCCAAAGCAATCCAATTGTCTTTTCAAAAAGAATTAAAACTTTATCTACTGAATAGAACAATTAATTTAATTTCTGTAAAACAATCATATTTGGTTGTATGTTATTGGTCAGCAAGTAAGTTTTGCACAAACCTTAATGGTTGTGTTTCATGTTTGGGTTCCTTTGATGTTTTTTTTCTTAATTTTTTGTAAATTTTCCCATTTTTTTAAGCAAGTTCACCCCAAGTAAGGCATTAAAGCCACTAAGACATAAAGGATTATTGGATGTGAAAGAATTAGAAAACAGAAATATTACTAATGGGCAGGAACAAAGGAATAATAATCAGGAGGACAATAGATAGCAATTCAATTGACATTGCATTTAAATTTTTGAAGATTAAAGTTGGTTGGAAAGCACTGGGCCAGTAGGGAGTTTCACAAGCGAGAAGTGCAAGAAAAGAAACTGTTAGCATAGAATTTATGGTTACATCTAACCAACTCAACTGTAAATTGGTGAGACCTAGTCACCAGTCCAGTACTATACTTAAATTCATGAAGTCTAGGTATCATAGTGAAGAGTTCATCTGAACAATTACCATGCAAGTATTTATAGAAAAGGCACAGGGAGGCAACTTTTGGGTGATGGGAAAGTAACTGAAGTCGAGATGCTAGATTAGAACCAATAATATTGCTGATTCTTCTTTGCATTTTATCAAGTATCTCTAGATATATAGCAGATGCTCTGGATCATATGTGGCAGCAATATTCTCAGTATGGGTGAATGATAGAGTTCTGGTGTTCTTGCCACTAAGGCTATAGAGCCCAGTCTACATTGTTTGGGGGGAAGAAAAGCTGGATGGCATTAGTGTGAAAGTAAATGGAAGAACTCTTACAGATGGCAGTGAAGGAAAGCTAGAAGAAAGGAATAAATACCAATTGCAAGAAGACAGACTGCATGGTTGTCAGCAAAGGCAAGAGAGATAAAAGAAAATGCTTAACTTACCTAGTGAACTTGAGTAAATAGATTGTGGAGCTTAGTTTAGGAGAGATAGCAAAAAGTCAAAATTTATTAAGAGCTACAAGGGAATGGAAATTGTGGAGAGCTATGATTGCCAACATCCTGTATGGACACTGCACATGGAAGTAGATTTACTTACTGAAGTTTTGGGGAAAGGCATAAATCCAATCTTCCCTATATCATATCTCAAAGCTAGTTTTCTTTAAATATAATTTTATTGTTCCTATCACCTGTTTCCTATAATTTTATTGTTCCTATCACCTGTTTCCTATTAAATAATAAACTATTACATAGGTAAGTACTATCTATTTCTGTATAGTTATTCAATTTCCCATGAGAAGCATATAAAGGTTAAATCCATTGTCAGTAATGACACAATGTCTCATCCCCAAATATAAGTTAGTCGAGGCATTGTCAGGAAGAAGAGATCTACAAAGAAGATTTTGGTATAAACTCTATCATTCAAAACCATTGTATTTGTTGCTTATTTTATGTTTATAAGAAACTTGGGCCAACACAAGCAGTTTTGGTAAGGAAAATGAACTTTCAGTGAATGTCTAGCTTTTGTATGAGGTGTTCGAGAAACTTGATCCAGCAAGCAAATCTATACAGGATTTTATTTCCTTGCAACCATAACCCATAATTCTTTTTCATTAAAAGAAGATATAGGCAGCAGACAAGAATCATTCATGTCTGGAGACCACTGGCCCAGGGATGATGCAATCCTTCTCCTTTCGCTGTTGGTCAGTCAGTATGGTAGGATCGATCAGTGGAGAAGGAATTGATGGCAGGAACTCTTGGACATATGTGGGAAGGGAGAAATGAGGAAGGGGAATGACAAGAGTCAGAATCCAGGGATGAAGTTAACCTGCTAGTGATGCTATACTTACCACTGCAAATTTGGATGATGGCCAGTGTCCAGTGCTGGAATTTTTATGACCGATCTTGGGCAAACTGGACAAAGAGAATGATCCATATAAATAAAATTGCTTGTGTATGTGTGGAGAATACTTGAATTTGGGTAATGGAGTAAGACAGCCAAGTTGTCTACACACTCCATTCTGACCAAGCTCTTCTTCTTCTATATGCTGTGTCATTTCAGGACATTGGAGATCATGGCTCTCCACAATTTCCTGTTCTTTTTAGCTTTTAATAGATTTTGACTTTCTGTTATCTCTTCTAAACCCTGTTTTGCCATCCATTTACTAAAGCTCGCTAGGTAGGTTATGTGTTGTTTTCCTATGTCCCCCTTGCCTTCAATCTCTCCTGTGAGTATCAAATTTTCCAAGCCCTCTTTGCTCATTATGTACCCTAGACATTTCAGCTGTCTCTTTCTGATGTTAAGCATAAAGGTGCTTATGTGAAAATAAAAATTTGATAGTCAAGATGTCTTTCAACAAAGAGGAAAGAAAAGAATTCTAAAATTTATAATATATATATATATATATATCAATCTGGTTGTTATATTTTCTAAAAGAGTCAGATTGGTATTTGATTCCAGGGATTAATTGATTTGTTTTGTTACAGCTTATCAACCCTTTATGGGTTATTTAATGACAAAACATATTTCAGATTACATGGTATTTTCATCATCTTTCTGTAGAAACACATATCCGACTGAAAATGTTACTTCAATAGTTTTTTACGAAGATTAGCTTTTTCTTTAAAATATATACACTAAGCTGAAGTCAGTAAAACACAAACTCAGTTTGTATTAAATAGCAATAATCCATGTAGAGAGGGTTTAGCACCCTGTATAAAAAGAATAGCATTAAAAATCTTGTGTTTTTAACTGGACTCAGTCTTTAGTCAAATCACACTGAAAACATTCATTCAGGAAAGAAAAGAATTCTAAAAATTATATATCAATCTGGTTGTTGAGAGAGATTTATATTTTCTAAAAGAGTCAGATTGGTATTTGATTCCAGGGATTAATTGATTTGTTTTGTTACAGCTTATCAACCCTTTGTGGATTATTTAATGACAAAACATATTTCAGATTATAGGAGGTTGCTTACAGTACCTGGTGTTCCCAAGTGGATCCCCATCTAACTACTGACTGGGCTTGAAGCTGCTTAACTTCAGTGATTGAGAATGAGTATTTTCAGTGTGATTTGACTAAAGACTGAGTCCAGGTAAAAACACAAGATGTTTAATGCTATTCTTTTTATACAGGTTGCCAAACCCTCCCTACTTGGATTATTACTATTTAATACAAACTGAGCTTGTGTTTTACTGACTTCAGCTTAGTGTATATATTTTAAAGAAGAAGCTAATCATCATAAATGCCAGGATACCCACTTTAACAGTGTATCAGCCTTGTTTGAGCTGAACTGCACAGAAAATATTCACCAGTTCCACCTCCTTCCTCATTGCATTCAGCCATCTCTATGGTACCTTTGACTGCTCAGTTCTAGTTGGATTTCACCAGCTTTATGCCCAATGTGAAGTCATATACAATGACCAGTTTTTCTAAGCTGCTGAGCTTCCTGCTTGAGGCCTTTGTGTGTATTCTGGCCTTTCCAGTGAGAATGTCACATACCTATCCATAAACTTTTTTGCCTTCCATTGAAGTGCTACATTAACACCTATAATTACGGCATCCAACTAAGCTACATTTATAAGCTCCATGTTCTTTTTGAATGTGGAGCTTATAAATGCAACCAGCATGCATCCTCCACTACATCCCCATTTGAGGGATCCTCCAGTTACAATTGATCTTGCATTGACCCATACTTCAAACTCGTGACTGTTGACACATCACTTGCCTTGCGCAAGATCGTCTTGGAGTACTCTGGTAATAACATCCATATTCATGTTGTTGAGGGGCAGGAGCATCTGTTACTTCATAATCCCAGTCAGACATAACCTCAGTTGTTCTGAGTTTGATGAAAGTGGTCACAGTGCAAAAACAGCCACACACAGGAAAGTGTCCTCCTAATTTTCTGCATTGTGAAAATTTTTTCGATGTGTCAAAACCTCAGTTTCTTTCGGTACTTCACTTCCAGTCCAAAGTGTTCTGCACCCACCAAACTTGCAAGCCAAACACTCAGGTATTGTTCTCCAATCATTCTGGGTCTTTGCATGTTAATCCCAAATCAGCAAGATGTTGTCTTACATGTGTTGCAGATGTTATGTCCTTGTTGACATAGATGTCATCAATATAGGCTGAAATGTCCTGGAGAATGGACTCATTTGCCAGTATGGTATCCACAATGACTTTCTTGATAGCCAGTGCCAGACTGAGCCCAAATCCCATTCTTGTCTGGCAGTTATTCCACCCCTTATAAATGATTATTTGAAATGGCCACAGCAATCAATGCACATATCTGTGGGTATATCTTGCATAGATCAAGCACAGAAATATTGGGTCCTTTTCTCTACCATTTTCTTAATTTTTTTAGCACAAACATCAGCATGTGCCGTGTATGCATCAACATACTTATTGAGATTGTGATAATCGAACATCAGGCAGATCTTTCTTTTATTCTTTTGAACCACTCCCATTAATGGGATCAGGCATATCTGGGGGACTGAGTTCTTTTTTTGGGGTAAGGTATCAGCCACCTGTCATATATCCATGTCTGTAGTTCACACTGATATTCAATCCTTGCGAGCTTTGATACCCAGTTTTTCAGGTATTCTAGTAATTGGCCACATGACCACTTCCATAATACTGTCCAGGTCCTGGTATGTTGGTCAGGCTGATTTACAGTCATGGCTGCACAAATATGGGGATTAACAAACCCTAATCCATTTTTGTAATGTGAACACCACCCAACCTCTCAATAACATCCATCCTGAGGAGCAGATTTAATCCTATGTGGACTTCCATACTTGTGACTCCTCAACTTCTGAGGACCCAAAGGGGAATGGTGGTTTTTACATCACACAGGCCACATACCAGTTTGACTTTCTCAACCCACTCTACTACTGACCCACTGCCGTCAAATTCAGGAATAAATTTTAGATTGAATTTGCAATCTGCCATGTTGCTGAAATAGCTTGTCAAAAAATGATATGGCAGCTCAATTCTACAATGAAATAAACAAATAGCAAATCCAAACTTGAAGATCCAGGAGCAGAAAGAAATGTCAAGATCACAAATTGCAAATCTAGTGTCACAAATCCCAATACACATAAATGGTCAGAAATCCAACACAAGCCACTGGACGGGCTAAAAAAATAAACAATTACCCAACTTGAAAACACCAACCGCTTTTATTGATGGAACAATTTTTCCATTGGTCAACAGGTGGGAGAAGACACACAATATTAGCATATCTGAGATGCATTTATGGCAATACCTGCTACTTACTTTCTCCTATTTTGGCTATTTTGTCTTTGACATATTATACAGAACACATGTGCCCACGCACATGTGACTTTCTCTTTCACTGCATATTTGCAAATGATATGATGCCAATATTGTTTTGGGGAAAGATAATCTCCATGTTTTTGAATTCAAAGTTTTCCTTCCTTTAGATTGGTTTGACTGCTTTACTATTTAACCTGTATTTGTGGACAGATTCATGCCATTATCAAAGGTGCACGAACAGTTGCAGCCAGAATTTGAACATAGCTTGTAAATTTCATTTTCTGTACTGTTAAGTGTTAGTCCACTTGTACTTTTTGTGTACTTGAGTTTATTTAACTTGCCCCTTGTTAAAAAATTCTTTTTGAGATGCTACTAATAATTGATTGCAAAAGTTTGACATTATTTTATTGAATTTATTATTAAATGAAGCCATGTCAATTATTATTGACTAGAAATACCCATGGAAATTTCAAGTTATTTAATTTTAAATTTTATTTAATTTAAAATTCTATTTAAATTTTCTTAATTCATAAGTTAATTATTGAATAACCTCATGGCGAGTTTAATGATAATAAAATATCCATATTACATTGTTAAATATTTGTGCTTTGGAACTTTAACAAAATAATGAAATAACAATCATAAATATGAATGTGGGTCATTACTTAAAAAAATAAGGCGGTACAAATGAAAAGATTAGAAATTGACAACTTTTTCCATTTCATTCATTCTATTTTTTCTTCCACTGAAACCAAGTAGAGTTTCTGATATGTCTTTTCCATTTTTCCAAGAGGATCAAACTGAAATAGTCCATTATTTATGAGGTATTGGCTGGAGACATTAAACACTTCTATCTTCCCTTCTTTCATTCTTTCTTTTTTCTCACTGAAACCAAGTAGTGTCAGTGATATGTTTTTTTTGTTTTTTTACCTTTCCTTGGATCAAAACAGAACAGTCCATTATATCTGAGGTATTGGTAGGTTGCAACACATGCTAAATAAGGAAGGAAGGGACACACAGAATTATAAGATTTTTCAATTAGCATTTTTTTCATCTTATTTTCAATTGTTTTTGTTTTTTTTATTGCAAAAATCTTGCTTGGACTTTCAGTTGGGCAGTTTGAAAATAAAGACTTAAGCCTCCATTGTGAATATCATTAAAAAATGATTCTATGGGCTGCAATGAAAAAAAAATGAAATTAAGATTTAACAAATACTAGTTAAAAATTACTAATAAAATTGACATTGTTTTAAGTTTTTATAATTTACTTAATTTAGTATAGGCTTGCCTTGTTTGCCGACATAGTTGCATTTTTCTCGGATATGTCAGAGTTAGTTACTTAGGTAAAAGCCAGGAATTTGACTATAGATTGAAAAGATTTGAAAGATTGGTGCTACACAGTCTTCTTAACTCTGAACTAATCTTGGTAATTATCAGTGCCAATGAAGTGGCTGAAATAGTTGCATATATCCATGAGCATTAGTGTTCAACTGAAAGTTAAAGTGAAAATTTCAGATGCTGATTTTCATGGTAAGCAGATTACAAGATCAGAATTATTCAAACATACTCTTCACCAAATCCACTTCAAATTTAATCTTTTTACCCTAATAATTAAGCTCAATTAATATCAAAACAATTTAGACATCTGACTTGGTTCTGTTTTTTTTTGTTTTTTTATTTCTAATAAAATTATTTCAGGAGCATTATTATTTACAGTGAATCCCAAATATTCACAGGGGTTAGGGACCAGAACTGACTGCAAATAGTTAGAATCCACAAATACTTGTGACCCACCCTAAAAGTGCTTATAAGTACCTATTTTGATTGTAAAAACCCATATACCTTAAACTTTCATCCTAAGGACTTTAGAAACATTTCAGACACTTTTTAAAACATTTTTGAAAAATAGTATTTGTGACCATAAACTTAGCGTAAATTTCCTTTCATACGTACAATAACCATTTTAATTATGCATAGATCAATACAACCATTGAAAATACTGTATAAAATATGTGTAGCAAGACATAAAATATAAAGTTTAAAACATTTTCTAAAACAGAACTGTGATGATGCCCACAGACTAGCATAAGGCATTTTTAAGACCCCAACTGTGGCCCCTAACAAAGAACTAAGCCCAACTCCACATGTTTTTGCATTTGTTTTTTACAACGATGTACAGTTCTGCCAATTTCTACCTAAAAAAGAACTGTTATATGTTTTAAGTCACTTAAATAACAGGAAAATAATACAAGAATATTTTTAATATGTTCTGTCAAAAATATATGTGAATCGATCGAGTGAGTAATTTGTACATGTGTTTTTCAGAAAAACTTAAATAGTTGGTTTCCACAAATAACAAGTACATATGTTCTATAGAAAAATCTGTGAATGTGTGAAGCCATGGATGCTGAAATGCAATTAGGTGGGGGCTCACTGTATATATAAATTTCTGATATATCATTGTTTACATTGAAACTAAATGTCCTAATCTTTGTTGTTTTTATCACTAAGTTTTGGTCATTGTGCTTTCTGCTTTTCTTCAGGTACCAGTCAATCAGGCAATTTCGAAATGAAATGTTTATTTAATCTTAAAGTGGGGTAGATTGTCCTTGTTCTGCTGTCCACATTTATGGATATCTCATCTTGTTCTTTTTACTACTATTCTATTATTGCTTACCGTCTTTCAACTTTTTATTTTAATTATTTCACTCCAAGCAAGGCAATAAAGACACTAAGATGCAAGGGGTTACTGAGGATGAAAGATAATAGAGTCACGGTAACTGACAAAACATTATTGCAGAGAAATGACAATAAAAGGATATGATTCAAGGAGACAAAAGATGATGATTGACAATGCATTTAAATTTTTGAAGATTGTAGTTGACAGGAAAGCAAGAATCTGAAAGAGGGTTCCACAGGTGAGAAATATGAGAGAAGAAACTATTAAGATAGAAATTACATTTACATTGAGCAATTTAAGTCTAAGTATGTACTACCTTCCCCAGGGATTGAACTCCCAATTACTATGCCATTATTATTATCATTTTATTCTTATTTATTTATTTTTAGAAAAGTACATTGAGTTCAACTTTTCATTTGAATTGTTTGCTTACTTGTCACCAAAACTGTTTAGTCAAGAAATTAAGCTCGACATCCCGACCTGTAAAATAGGGAAGGTGGGAAAGTGGGGTAACTGAAATCAAATTGGAAGTGAATTTTTCCTTTGGCTTCAGGAGTTGAGTAAAGAGAAAATCCATAAGTGCAGCTTGCAGCTTTCAAAATCAGCAAAGATGTTTTCTGACTTTGGTCGTCTCTGACTGCTGCTTCGACTTTGACCAACTTGAGAAGGCCCCACCCCTGAAATGATTCTGCAAATGCCTCTCTTTGACATATTTGCAATTTTGGTTTGTTTGATGACCAGGAACAGATTCAGAAAGAGCTATGCAAAGTTCAGATTCTTTCTTTCATTGCAAGAATTCTTTGATGTCGTCCCCTGTTTCCTTTCTACAAGGTCTGGTACTGTCAGGTTTGTGAGCTGTGTTATCTGCCAAGACTAGGACAGACTAGATGAATCTGTACTTCTGTGTTTGTCTATCTGTGTCTGTAAACACACATAGACACACACTGATATATTGTGTGCGTGTGTTTATTCCGATCATGGTGGGGAGGTGACTTTTCACTAACAGATGCCAAAAACTTAAAATAAAAGGGAAAAACTTTTGTGTGTCACTGAAACTAAAGTTTAGATTTGTACAAGAATTAAAAGAACGCTTTCATTTTCTACCTTTTTCTTAATTTTATTACTTGAAAATGATTGAGTGCAATTATTTTGACACAATCTGAATCCAGAATTTTCTCTTTTATAACCAAAGATTAGTTTAAGGTATGGATCTTTGTGCAGGAAGTAAGATTGAATTTTTGAAGATGGAATAAAACTTTCACAACCATCAAAATTTAGGCTGATTTATGAAGAACATAAGGATCATTAGATAACAGTTAACTCAAGACTTGATCAGGTTAAGATTGTAGTGATCAGGGAAACATCTTGGGAATCTGTTCTACAGGGCAGTGGTTTACAGGAAGAGGCGGTTTGGTTTGAAATTACTTCTCACTAATGAAATACAGAGAGTATGTGGGTGGTTTTTCTACAAGTGACCTGGGGGTGGGTCCTAATGTATGTAGTTTGTCTGAGTACTTTCCATGGAAGCAGTGATAGAGCAGTGAGAGTCTCGTTACATTCCACCTATGAGAGAGAAGGTTGAAAATAATAATAGATCTCAACATTTTCAGCCTGATCTGAGATGTTTCAGTTTTGGAGCCAGGGAATGTAGTTTGAGCTAAGAAAGTAGTGACTAAGCAATGAGTTATTCACCACATCCGACCTGTGGGAAAGGTTGGAGAGTTAAAAATAATTCATCACCCACAAGGACTTGGAGATGCTTTAGAACAAACTCTGTCAAGACTGGAAAGTGAGGACTGGGCAGCTTGCAACCAAATATGACAACAGTACTCCATTTTTGGCCTGATCTGAGATGTTTCAGTTTTGATAAAGTACTGGGACTACTGATCAGAAAATTAATATTGCATGGAGTGGAACATGTGAGAATTTGATGGGCCTGTAGAATACAGGTGAATAAGCAACAACTTTTCTTTAAAGGTTTAGGATTGCTTGCATTATTAAATTAGCAACAGGAGGACAAATTTGACTAATGTTCTCATCTTTGTTGTTATTGCCACAACATATCATTTCTGGTTCCAGCCTTATTCAGGTGTTTGTTGATGTGAATAACCTGCACAGAATATTGAACTGAACCTTTTAATTAATCTATAGAAGTAAAGTATATCTAGGAATATCTTGTTGCTCTTCTTTTTTAATACTTTTCACTTATTTCCATTGAGTCTGAGAACAAGATGTGATATCGTTAACAATGACAACAATTGAGGACAGCCTATTCTCTTAGATTAAACAAAGTGTTTTGTTGTAAAGAGGAAAAGCTTGCATACATATAGAAAATAAGATGTAGTTGATTCCAGAGAATAATATGATACACGGTTGAGAACACAGACTAATGTAATAAACAGTTAATCATTAACTCTTCTCACTCAGTAAGAAAGAGTACTATTTAAATAGTCTTAGACCAGTCCATCTTGTGAGGGTGTTCAGCTACTCCACAATATCCCCCTTTTTGAATTGACTACTTCCTCTGAAAATCATCCTTTTTCTTTTTTGGGTTTATCTCTATAGTCTGTGTAAGTTTTCTTTTCTGTTTACTCAAAGGTTTCTCCTCAGGGGATACTAAGATCATCGGTACCTTGAATAAGTCATCAGTAACCTTCACTGGTTCTTCTGGTTATTTATATCTTCTGAGTACCTTTTCCTCATCTAGTTGTGGTGTCTCTCTCTTCATGGTCTTTTTTGTGTCTTTAATTATATACATTAATCTTCCAATATGTTTATCAATGACACCAGCATTCCAAATTTCTTTCCTGTTTCTATACGCTTTGAAAATATTTTTTCTCCTGATATATAGGATTTTGTATTTGATTTTTCTTTATTGGTTTTTTATTTCCTTTTAGCAATAGTTTATCTAATATGGTACATGGTTGAGAATACAGACTAATGTAATAAACAGTTAATCGTCAACTCCTCTCCCTCAGTAAGAGAGTGTTGTGCAGTGATTTCACAGTGGAGGCTTGTATTTGTACTAAGTCGGTCCTAAAATAGGTTCGACGTACAAAACGTTAGGAACTTGATATAATAGGTATAACACAGAGTAATTTAGTTGGGGTCGCTGATACTTTAGTATACGACTAACTCTTGTCCGACATCAACTGACTCACCGACCGACTCACTCGTTATTCTTACTACTCCTACTTATTATAGGTGGGAGAGTCTATTAACTATAGAATAGGTGTGTTCCACTATAACAGAGAGAAAGAGAGAGTGTTGTTTAAATAGTCTTAGACCAGTTCATCTTGTGGGGGTGTTCAACTATTCCACAACACAAGGTTCAGTTTGAAATTCCTGAAGCTTACATGGATTGGCAGACACCTGAAGAAGACTGGAGGACAAAACTGTCAAAATTTTGTTATAATGAAAATAAAGATGAGGATATTATTTCTGTTCTGCCAACTGTTCACACAAATTTGTTGGAGAGGTTATTAACTGCTCTCCTTTGCCCACTCTTGCCTTCATTATGTCCTGGAGTGTCAAATTCTCCAGGCTGTATTTTTTCATTATGTGCCCTAAGAATTGCAACTGTCTTTTTTTTTTTTATTTTAAGGATCCATTTTCTTTAAAACCTTCTCATTACTCTGATGTTCAGTCTCTGGTTCAGCACTGTTTACTTTGCTTCGAGCAAAATTTTCCCATTTCTTAGTACTTTGCTAAGCTTTAAAAAGACGTCATTGGCTATTCAAATGTTTCTTTGGATAAAGGCAATGAGAAAAATAATTAAATAAATGAACAAACTCTACGAAAGAATCTTTGAGCATACTAAATTGATTAGTATCATTATTCACATTGAATTCTGTCACAATTATAAAAAATCCAAAAAAAAATCGCATCTAATGAAACTGGTGTTGTAAATACTTGCTGCATAGATTTTCAAATCATTATGATATTTTTGCATCAATGTTGAATATTTTGCATGATATGCAGGAATATTTTTGTGAAAAAGCCAGTTTTAGTATTAGCTTTAATACACCACTCTTCCCCTAATCCTCTGGCCCGCCGACCTTATCTTTGCTTCACATTTTTGACTCAGACTATTTTTAGATGGAAAAAAAAATGTAATTTTTTTTCTGTATCTGACTTTCCTTTTTTAGAATCTTTGTGGGATCAAACCAAACGAAAAAAGTGTTTAGAACTGTTATGTGTTGATTGTTGTTATTCTATGCAAATTGGAGAATTTATAAATTGAGATTTTACATACATATATATATATATCTTCTAACTTCCCTTTCACACTTGATTTTAACCTGTTTACATATCTGTGAAAAGATTTTTCAGATATGGCTTCATAGATAGGTATTTATATATCTATGAAGCCATTTATCTCCTCCTCTTCTCTGTGAGATATATATATATATATATATATATATATAATGTGTGTGTGTCTGCACGTGTGTGTTTTTCTCTGAAAATCTTTTTCATTCAGTTCAGACACATTTGCACATGCACACTCACAGACATGGAAGGACTGAGAAGTTCTCAGACCAAGCCACTTTCAGAAATTGATATAATGTCCAAAAATCAGAATACTGATCTTCGGAAATAGGTCTGGTCAAGCACGTCTGAGAATTTTTCACTCCTTTCATATCTGTGTGTCCATATATCTATCTATCTATCTTTTTCTCTCTCTCTCTCTCTCTCTCTCTATATATATATATATATATATATATATATATATATATATTCAGAAATTAAGATATGTATTTGTATAGATATATATCTCTTTCTGTCTGTCTGTATCTCTCTCAATATATATATTTGTGTGTGTGTATGTAAATATTTTCAATTAGATTGTATCTGTGGAAGAGACAAAATGAAAAAATACCCCTGAGGGACATTAACAAGAATAATGTGTGTGTGTGTGTGTGTGTATATATATATATATATATATATATATATATAAAAAACTTATTAAAGAAAATGTGTCATTTGATAACATTCAAACCTATGCTCTCCTTTGCAGGAGAAGGCATCATCTGACCAAGTGTGCTTTAACTACTCAGCTACAAAGAGCTTCACAATTAGCAAAAAATTATTTGCCTTTTAAAGCAAACTCACTCATTCAGATTTTCTCAAAATGCACATCTGCTCAGTTTCATATTCAAAACATAAACAAAGCAATTTCAAAATAATGAATGGCTTTTATTTTTGAATCCAAATATTTTTATTACCTCAAAATATTATTTTTATTGGATAACCATATTTGAGTCGGAGCTCCATTTTATTTTAAACACTATTTAGTTTGTCTTCTGTCTTGCACATTTTCTTTCATGAGTTTTCTTGAGTACGCATGATGGTAGATGAAATAAAATAGAGCATTTACTCAAATACAGGTATCCATAAAAAATAATGTTTGAAGTAATAAAAACATGTCAGATTAAAAAAATTAAATCCATTAATTCTTTAGAAATATATAAATATATATATATATATATATATATATATATATATATACACTAATGATTTTTTGCAAAAAGAAATTTCTTCTTTTAGTATTTCACCCCAACCAAGGCTGGAGTGCCACAAGTACACAAGGGGTTACAGAGAGTGGAAGTTAGAGAAAAGACTGTATGGGGAGGGGATTGAAGAAAGGATAAAAAAAAAGAACAAGGATCGAGGCATCAGAAGATGTCAATTGACATTACATTTAAGTTTTTGAAGATTATAGTTATCAGGGAAGCATGTAAGAGGAAGGGAGTTCCACTGTCAGGAAGTGCAAGTGAAAAAACTGTTGGAGTAGAAAAGGCTGTTACATTTAACTCTTTTGCCTTAAATTAATGCAGTCCCGGCACCAGTGAAAAGCAGTTGCTATGAAAATATTTGTTGAAAAGACAGAGGGAAGCCATATCACGTCTCTAAGAAAGTGACTGGAGTCGAGATGCCAAGTCAGGATATTGCATATCCATCTTTAGATCTTGTTGAGAACATCAAGATGAACAGTGGAGGCACCAGACCATAAATGACAACAATATTCAATGCATGGACAAATGGTAAATTTGTAGATGTAAAGGATGGACTCAGATGAGAAGAACCTTCTGGTACTACACAGAGAACCAACTTTCCTTGCAGTAGATGCAGCTATTGATTCAATGTAGTAGTTCAACCTCAGGTCAATGGAAAACATGAAACCAAGAAGGCGCAGTGAGATGCTCTCATGAAGATGAACGTCAACCATGCTGATAGGAGGCAGGGAAGTTTCTCTTTGGTGAGAGCAGTTTCATTTTGGAGGCATTAAAATCTACAAACCATTCCCTGCGCCAGTCAACCACAGACTGGAGGTTGTTTTCAAGACCAACAGCCAGGTTAACTTTGTCAGCAATGCTCGATTTACTATTGAGACAGGAATAAATAGTAGTGTCATCTGTGTAGATTCCTACTTCAGAACTGATGACATCAAGAAGATCATTGATGAAGATGAGAAACAGTCCCAGGATAGGACCCAGGGTAACACCAGTGTTTGTATGAAAGGAACTGGAAGAGAGCCCATTCAGGATGACCTTCATTTCACGGTTTGATAGGAATGATTGGATTAAGTCAAATAATTGTCATTTAATACCATATCTGTGAAGCTTACATAGAAGGCCAGCATGCCAAACCCTGTTGAACGCCTTTGAGATATCTAAATATCTTTGCCTTTATCATCAAAAGCTTGGTATATATATATATATATATATATTCAGTTATGGCCATAAGCACAGCATCAGTAGACTGGGCAAAGCAGAAACAATATTGTTTGTCAGAGAGTAGGTCATGGGTGGTAAGATGCTTAACCACTTTGATATTGATTACAGTCTCAAAGACTTTGCCAAAGAGTAGTAAGAAAAAGATAGGACAGTATTTAGATGGATCAGAATGGTCTCCAGTGTTCTTAAAAAACATGGATGACAAGACTTACAACAGGCTTGAAAGCAAGAATCAGTGAAGCAACAATTGTTTAATTTGGAGAGAACTGGAATCAGCTCAGGAGCACATTCCTTTAAGACTAAAGCTGGTATCCCATCACCATCACCAATTGTTTTATGAGAGGCTAATTTAGGGATGATGTCCAATACCATTCATGGGGTTATGCAATAATAGAGACTCAGTTCTAAGGGTAAAATCAAGTGTGGATACTCCAGATAAGTCAAGTGTTGAATTTGATGAGAATTTCTGAGCAAAGCATTCAGCCTTATCAGCTGTGGATGTTAGGACTTCAAATTGATTGAATAGAGGAGGGATTGAAGATTTGCTGTTGCTCTTGCAGAGCCACCAATAATCTTTAGAACCAAACTTGCATGATGTTGTTTCATTCTATCAGCAAACAGTAACTTTACTACTTCATTGAGGATACGTTTACACTCATTATGAGGAGAGAGGAGGAGACGTCTATTGCGATCAGACATGTCGCTCCAGTACAAATGGAAGAAATGATTCCTATGCACTATAGAGGCTGTGCAAGCAGGTGAGAACCAAGGAGATGAGTGTGATTTAACTTGGTATTTTCTGACTGGGATGGAAGGAGATGTTAACAGACACTATAGCATGATCAGAGTTGCCAAGTGGGCAGAGCTGTGTAGTGTGACAGGAGTCAGGGATGGAGGTAAACCAGAGATCAAGAAGGAAAGCGTTACTGTAAGGGTTACTGGGGAAATGCATTGGAAAATCAACCACGTGTGAGGGATTGAGTGATTGAAAAGTTAAGGGTTTGTATGCCACTGAGGTCAGTTATAGTGTGTTTAAGCCATATGGTATGGTGGGCGTTAAGTCACCAAACAGGAATATGTTTGCAAATGGACGTAGAGAGATGGTCTTGTCTGTATTGTCAGAAATGTGATCTAGTACACAACAGTCTTGAGAGGAAGGGGAATGGTAGAGAAAGAAGAGATAGCTTACAAAATTGAAGAGAGACAGATAGACACATATATATGAATGGTCTGGAGATTCCAAAGAGAGGTCACTAGACAGCAGGAGATGATCATGGACATAATTCCCAGGTTATGCAATTTAGATTCCTTTCTAAGGAGGGGAAGTTAGCCAGGAATTGTGAAATCAGAGGAAGGGATTGACAAGTTAGGGTTAGTCTTTCAGAGAGCTACTCTATCAGGGGACTTATCAAAGAGGAATGATTCCACATTGCAGAAGTTGGTACAAATAGCGTAGATGTTGAAGAAGGAAAGGTAATTTTTTGAGCTGGTTTAGACTTATAATTTTGGTTTTTTATGGTCATATTATATTTGTAAGGAAAAGGCCTAATGTAATAGTAGCAGTCAGTCATCAAATGTGACATGGGCAGTAATGAGCTGGTGCAGACTTTAACATAATGTGGCCTTGGGGTTGCCCACCCGAGATACATGCTGGGACACCCTTCTATGTGTGACATGGCACTGCAAGAACCCCAATATTATTCAATTGTTGATCAGAGCAGCCTCTCAAGATGCTACACTACAGTTTGGGCATGTAACTACCAGTCAGGAACAGCAACCGGAAAACTGCCAACCCAGTACCCTCAGTATGAAGAGATGTTGCCACAAACTACACATATCACAAGAGATTCACAACAGCACTACTACTAAGGCCAGAGAAAAGGAAAGGATCCAGGAACCCCTTCTTAAACAGGAAACAAGGGATGACCTCTACTCCTGTTCAAGAGGATAGGGAGGAGTATTGACCAGCCAATAGGAAAGCCTATCTACTCCTATTAAAAAAAAACAACACACAAACAAAACAATTACAGAGAATGACTTAGAAAACCCAACTGGAGAGCCAAACTAGGATCCAGAAACATCTCAGCATGAGTTATGTATGTATAGCTTGCTCATGATCTGGAGGGCTAAAAGACACATTGGGAGCAGAGGGTAATGAGAAATGCTTGCACATTGACTACACCTGACCATATGGATTAGTATAGATAGGTATAGGAGAAGCATATGAGCCGGAGGGGGGAGGAGTATGGACAGGGCGCCTGAAACTGAAATATAAAGTTTTAACTTAGTTTAAGTGCAACATTCACTTCTTGTGGAAGACAACACTCCAATATCCATGATTAAAAATAATATCCTATACTTGT
Source organism: Acanthosepion pharaonis (assembly GCA_903632075.3). NCBI lineage: Eukaryota > Metazoa > Mollusca > Cephalopoda > Sepiida > Sepiidae > Acanthosepion > Acanthosepion pharaonis. Next base: position 1,389,878 of record CAHIKZ030003108.1, on the reverse strand, counting down.
ACGAACCAGAGAAATTACCAATGGCTTAATATTCAAGTAAGTTTTCAAAGAGGGAAAAGAAGGTAAAATAAATTCAGTTAAAAAAAAAAAAAGAAAAATTTGGTACCAATGAAAACTTATACATACACTTTGGGGAGAGAGAGGGGGATAGAAAGAGTGAGGAGAGAGAGGGAGTGAGGGATAAAGAGAGAATCAGAGGGAGAGAGAGAAATAAGTAGATAAAATAAAATAATTAGAGAATGAAATTCAGAGATATGTACAAGCATGACAGGCGACGATATACTTTTTCATGTGGCTGCTTTGACGAAAATTAAAGCAAGAAGTGACTTTTTTTTGCTGGCAATGGCTAGCTAGTAGGACAGAATTTAAGTCCCTCAGGCTGAAGGAGGTTGGGTGGAGGCAGTGCTAAGATCACCGTGTCTGTGAGCCACAAATAAAAATAATGTCCTATACTTGCACAAATAAAGAAAAAGAGGTTGACAATTTCTAGAATACAACATTAACGCAAGCAGACTTTACTATTATTGTGCTCAATATCAAAAGATAGAGCATTAATAGCAACAAATAAAATTGAATGTTCACTTAACTTGTCCCTAGTTTTGCAGACATTATGTCCACTCATAAGGAGATTAAATTGCAGAATTTTGTCTGCATATATGTATTTTACAGTTAAATCTCCTGATAAGTGGATGTAATCTTTGCAAAACTAGAGATAAGTGAGCATTTAGTTTAATTTCATTACTACATTTGTAGGCACAGTGGAGTAATGGATAGTGGCTCGGATTTAAGAATCAGAGAGTCATGTTCGAATTCCAGTCAAATCCATTACATTCATTCACTTACATGCTAATACTCTTGGGAAAGGTATAAATCCTCTTCTTCTCCCCACCCAAGCTATGGGTAAATAGCAGGATAGACCGGGTTCCATAGCTTTGGATGGCAACTGGTCTACTGCAGAAAGAAATGGCAACTGACAACGGGAAAAAATAAATCTGCCTCGTCAGTCATGTATTGATCACTTAAGTGCATATCACACCTGGCATATAACTGTCTGACTACATTTGTGGATCCCAAGAGGATGCTTCCCCAGTCACTACAATCTTAACCTATAAGTATAGGGTCAACAGTTAACTTCTCCACATATCCCCATATACTGTGCCTCTTACTCTGTAGCCTTGTACCTCGAGTGGCTCTTGGGCCTTGTACAAGGTGAACATCAATGTAAAAAAATTAAATATATATGTAGGTGTGCATACATATTACATTGGCCTACACATGACCAGAAGTACATGCATTGTCTTACCTGTGAATGTGTTTGTGAAATGGCATGAGATTTTTCTGAATGCTGATTTAATCTGGCGGAGGTGGGGGGTTAGCCATTTCTTGCTTTGAATGCACATTGATAAAGTGGCTTATTAACATTCATTGATGAGCTGTAGTGCTTTGGAGATAAGCAAATTTGCTTCCAATAAACTCTCTCAAACTCTGTCTGCCCATCTGACTATTTGATTCTGCAATTTTACATGTCATAGAAAACTTTAGATGTTGATTCACATTGATATTTTCTCAGAATCAGTAACACCTGTTTACCTGATGAGAAATAATTGCATTGGATACATTACTTGATCACTTTTCATTCTGTTCATATCAGACTGAACATATTTATCTACCTGGAAGATCGAGTAGCAGAATGTCCAATGACCGAGAAGATTATGCATTACCCACTCACAAAGGATCTTGGTAAAGTTGGCATTTCTGGAGACAGGTTGTTTTAAATTTAAAACCTTCATACTCACCATCCAATTTTTGGCATGGTGGGCAATAATAGGTTATAAACATTTTTTTCTTTTATACTGTTAGTTCACCCACTATAAGGCCTCAGGGCCACTCATGATAGGGGTTACTGAGTGTAATTATTGTAAGGAAGAGGAAGGAGGGAGTAAGAAGCACATGTTATGAGGATAGGTAGGATAAATATCAGTTGACCCTGGACTTGAAGAGACCAAGATTGTAGTTGTCAATTGTATTTTTTGCAAAACAAATAAATTATTTTTTTTAATCATTTCACTCCAAGCAATCTTTTAAGATGCAAAGGAATACTGAGTGTTAGAGAATGAGAGAAAATAAAACACTATTAAGGAGTGAGAACAATAAAAGAACAAAAATCAAGAAGACATTATATAATGATTGACATTGCATTTAAATTTTTGTAGATCAAAATTGACTAGAAGCAAGAAGCTTCAAAAGAGTTCCACAAATGAGAAGTGTGATAGAAGAGACTATTAGCATAGAACTTAGGGTTACATCTAGTCATTTCAATTGTAAAATGATGAGACCTAACTGCCAATCTAGTACTGTGCTTAGATTTATAAAGCCTAAGTACCATAAAGGAAAGTTCATCAGAACAATTACCAAGAAAGTATTTATAGAAAAGGCACACGAAAGTTCCATTTTGAAACTGAGATGCCAAGTAACATTGCAGATACTTCTTTGGATTTTGGATGTAGCAGCAATATTCAAAGTCTGTATGAATGGTAGACTTATAAATATATAAAATAGATTCAGGTGAGAAAAATTGTCTAGCATGCCGATGGAACCAATTTTCTTAGCAGCAGAATTATGATTAATACCAGATTTTATTTTCATTTTTTTTTTTTTTTTTTTTTTAAGCGTTTCACCCCAAGCAAGGCGAGAAGCCACTAGGACGCAAGGGGTTACAGAAAATTTGGAGCAAGATCAGATAGGAGTGATAGAAGAAAGGATGAGAAGAGTAGTGGATTGATCAAGGCAACTGGAGATGTCGATTGACATTACATTTGAATAGCTGGAAGGGAAACTGGAATAGGGAAGGGAGTTCCACAGGTGAGAGGTACGAGACATGAAGCTATTGGAGTAGAAGAGACAGCTAAATTTAGGAGTTTTGACAGTGAAAGGGTGAAAGTGGGATGCCAGCCTTGTAGGGCGCTTGAACTCATGAAGTCTGGGAACCAGCGAATGCAGCTCCTCTGAGCAATTTCCATGAAAGTAAAACAGACAGAGAGAGGCGAAGGCATGTCTGTGAGAAAGTGACTGTAGATGAGATGCCAGAGCAGGGCCAATAATATTGTATATCTGCCTCTGGAGTGTATCAAGAACCCAGAGACAAACAGAAGGAGCTCCAGACCATATATGGCAGCAATACTCCATGCAAGGATGAATTGTTGATTTGTAATTAATAGCACTTTTTATGGTGGACATGAATAATTGAAAACTTTTACCTAACAACTCTAATTACTATATATATATATATATATATATATAATGATGAAATGCAGCTGGAGTCTTTCAGAATATTTATTTTGAATAACTTTACCAGATTCACAGTTTCATGATTTTCAAAAGTTAAATTGAGATGGAGAGACATATGACTATACCATGATATGTCTCATTCTCTCTCTCACACACACACACATGTATATATAGATACAATTTTAGTATTTCCAATTAGATATAAAATAGGTGTTATAAAAAACTTTCCTCAAAAAATGTACAAGAATTCATTCTCTTGTCCACTTTTCTTTAAAGATGAAACAAACATGAAACAAACACTAGTCAATAACAGTTTTCTGAATTACCTTATAGATCACCAAATTAGAATATTTCTTTTTAGGGTAACCAATAGCCACACTAAACATACAGATAAAAACAACATTATTAATATTTTCTATAAAATTCAAATACATGTTATCTACAAGCAGGATGAATTTTCTCTTAGAAACATTATAATGAAATACGCAGCCCAAGTTGACTAGAATAATAAAATTAATTTAATTTTCTGCTATAAAACAGCTAACCTTATTTTTAACAACAGCAACAACAACAATAACTCATCTGCAAGAAGACTCACATTACATCTCTCTGATCATAGTTCAAATTAAACACATATAGAAATCTACCAAACTCCATCTGCAACATACTTGTAGAAAATACAACTATAATAGCCTCATCCACATGAAAAAAAGGACTAAAAATAATAGAAGCACTGGTGGTAAAAAAGAAAAGCCAACATTCAATAGCATCAACTATGAACATGACCACAATATGCTGACCATGTTTGAAAAATAAAAAACATTCCCATAACTCTAGATACATAAATAGAAATCTACACATTCAGTTAGAATTAAAAATAAAAACATCCTTGAAAATGGCTAAAAGAATAGCCAAATGCACTTGGACATGCAAAATATTTAGACAATTTTTACATACCTTATATCCAGAAAAGAAAAACTTACACAAACACAAGAAAAATTAAATAAAATGCTTGAATGTGATAACTTGTCAGTCGTTTCTAATGAGCCTTGTATAAAAAGGATTGCTGCCCAAATACACAATTGCATGCACACACACACACACACACACACACACACATATATATATATATATATATATATATATCTGCTTTATTGCTATAACATTGGAAAATGTTCTGATGAGCTACATTGCTTCATTTCACCAGTTCTGAGCTTCACAGCTAAGGCTCACCATGCCAAGTACACTGGTGAACCCTCCTTACTTTCTTTGTATTCCATTGCTAAAAAGTAAGTTCAATGTTGACTACTTTCTGAAACAGACTCCTGAGAGGATGCTCCCCTGACCACTTAACCTCTTCAAGTCTCTGATCAGCTATTATCTATTCTGCATGTATTTATAATCTACAATTTTTATATCCATAAAACAACTCCATTCAGAAGCCCTCTACCTTGAGTGACTTTTGGGTTTTATTTGGGTGAAAAATAGAAAAGAATATATAGCAATCAATACAGTTTTATATGTGTAGAATAGAATATATAGAAATCAGTACAGTTATATATGTACAGAATCATACTTATTATAAAACCCAGGTTGTGTGTGTGTGTCTGTTCGTTTATATATTGGATCGGATCTCCTATATTTTTCAACCGATTTCAACAAAACTTCACAGGACTATGTAAAATTACCTTGTGGTGGTTCTGACAGCGCCAAAAGTTGGAAAAACACACTTGTTTTTGCATGAAATCAATTTGAAAACACGATTAAGAGCCATCGCTGTCACGAGAATGAAAGGGGGACAACTCATATCGAGTTATACCCAGGTTGTTTGTGAGTGTTCATTTATATATGGGATCGGATTTCCTACATTTTTCAACCGATTTAAACAAAACTTCACTTTTTTTTCTTATTGTCTTGCACACTTTTTTCTTTATTTTTACATCCAGAATGCTTTAAAAATTCCATTTACAAGACAATTGTTTATAATAAAATTCTATTCAATCGATAGACTCATAACAATTGAAAACAATGTTTTTGTTTGAGTTTGACCAATTCGTAAAAAAAACCCCAAAAACAAAACTAATTAAGACATACGTGTCCGCCAACCTTAAACAATAATCTTTGTCAATTTTATTTTTCAGTCTTTATGATGGTCAATACTTGATCTATCTCTTACTGTTACATCCCCGGGCAATGCCGGGCTCTACTGCTAGTAGAATATATAGCAATCAGTACAGTTGTATAGGTATAGAATAGAATATATAGCAATCAATACAGTTGTATGCATGTAAAATAGAATATGTAGCAATCAGTATAATTATGTGTGTACAGAATAGAATATATAACAATCAATACAGTTGTATGTGTGTAGAATAGAATATATAGAAATCAGTACATGTGTACAATTATAATAACTAGATAATGCATACACACTATAAATATCATAAAAAGGAAAATAGATAAAAGTGTGTATTTGTTTTTATGTTCACATAATCCATATATTTGTGTGCAAGTTTATACACACACACACACACACACACACACACACACACACACACACACATATATATATATATATATATATATATATAAGTCTTTAAGCCATGAATATGTCTGTATGCATGTTTGTGGATAATTGTATGTGTCTTCCCACATAAATGTATTAAAGTGCAGATACACAGAAGCAAATGAATTATGTTATTGATTCCAACTCTTTATATACACTTGATATTAACAGAGGAAATTTATGATTCAATAGTTTTGTCTATTTTTAAGCAAAAATAGACAGGAGTTGGGGACTGTCCGCATCATTATCATCAACTTTTGCCATAATACTTGATTCCTCTTCTTTTCTGTACATTTTTTTTTTCATCTTATATTTGGTTTAATTCAGGTTCACATTTTTTCTTTTTCTTTTCTTTTATGGCTTTTTAGCTAAACATAATTATCTCCCTTTTTTGGAGTTCTTTCAAACCATCTTTTTAAGCTGAAGTTTGACTTGTGTCTCTAATTTTCAGTCAGGGCCTTATGCTGCGATTTATTCTGATGCATTTTATGTGCAAGCTATTTACATGATGTTTATTCATTTGGTATCTGTTTTCTATATCAATTATATAATTTTCAGAAACATTATTTTTGATTTTGTTTATTTTTTTATTTGAATGTCAATATGCTTGCTTAACCCACATTCTACCCATCCCTCCCTCATCAGTTTTACAAAGAAAGAATTAAGTGGAAAAAATAGTATGGTGTAACACTTGATTTTTAAAAATTTAGAAAAAAAAAAAGCCAATTAGTTGATACTTGCTCACCAAACTGGCCAATCCTGAGAGTTTCACACATTAATTTTAAAAATGGTTCACAGAATAGACAGAATATCCTTCTAAGTTTTCTGGAACTTTGCAAAAATAAAAAACTTTAAAGGCTTAGATAATGGCTGATAGAAAAGTTAATATAATTTGATTGTTTACTTATGAACTGTGAATTGACTTTTTTTTTCTAAATTTTTAAACATCAAGTGTTACACCATACTATTTTTTCCTCTTAATTCTTTCTTTGTAAAACTGATGAGGGAGGGGTGGGGAGAATGTGGGTTAAGCAAGCATATTGACATTCAAATAAAAAAAATAAACAAAATCAAAAATAATATTGCTGAAAATTATATAATTGATAAAGAAAACAGATACCAAATGAATAAACATCATGTAAATAGCTTGCACATAAAATGCATTAGAAAATGCAAAAATTGAAATAGGAAAAATTGTGTCATTTCTTTTTATATGACAGAATTTAGGGACATAATTATCATTATTATTAAATTTTAAATTTGTGGATTTGTTTACATTTGAAATGTACACATGGATGTGCAGGTGGTTTAATAGAGGTTTGGAATGAGAAATAAATGAGCTGAGTTTGAATTCCCGTGTAGGTCATTACATTCATTTATATGTAAATACCCCTGGGAAAAGTATGAATCTGTTTCCTCCCTCAATCTATGGGTTAAATAGTAGGACGTGTATCTGGGAAAAATCATTATTATTCTCAAAATGATTGTGAATGCAATATTCACTCACAAAAACATAATTCTTCT
>CAHIKZ030003108.1:1337500-1377500 GCA_903632075.3 Acanthosepion pharaonis | reverse complement strand
CTCTACTTAAAATGACATCTTTTTCATATAAAAAGTAAAATGCATGTTGAAAGAGAAAGATATAAAAAAAAAAGAAAATTGTGTATACATGCACACCCCCACACAGATATGTAATAATAATCTGAAGTACTTTTAAAATCATATTATAAAATCTCTTTTATATCCATTCTGCGAATAAGCACACTGAGAAAAAAATGGTTAACAAGGATATTCACATCGATTTCTGTATATATATACACACACACGCATATATACCTACCTACCTACATACATACACACACGCATATATACCTACCTACCTACCTACACACACACACACACACACACACACATGTGTGTATATGTAAAGATAGATACATACACAAATGATCACACATTGAAAAATGTATATTTAGCATTTGTCTACAATCTAGATAAATTTGCTTTCTAAAAGATGTATGCACACATACACACACATATATATATATATATAAAGTATGCTTATAGGTTGAATAAAATTATCATATCATTATATTATGAAGAGGGAGATGCCAACAACTATACATGTAATATAATTATTAAAATTCCCGAATGTATATGCCCACACAAAAATATGAAATCACCAAAAATATACATATGTAATGATAAAATTGACTTAGAATTGTACATTTGCTTAAATTATGGTTTAACTTTGATAAAGACTTGTTTTTTGACTTCATATTTGATATTACATAATTTTATTTTTATATATTGATATAATTGCATAATTTTTTCCTCTTCTCTTTCTAACTTTGATTCTATTCTATGAAAATATATTCTTACCAATAATAGGGAAAATGTTTAAACCTTTTAGGAAAAAAAAAATGTCTTTTATTTTTTTTTTCTTTTCCTTTCAGTTTATCAATCTTGTTAAACTTTTTTCGTGATTTTTTTCTCCTCTCTCTCGCTCCTCTCCTTATTTAAATTTTGTTTGTCATCCACATGAATTACTTACTCATCATCGTTTGCTGCCCAAATGGGGAAAAGAAGAAATAGAAGAAAAGTCCATAGTGGAAGAAAAATCTTTTTGTAACCTACGAAAAAGGAAAGAAATTTGAAAAGAGGAGTGAAACTTGATGTAAATGAAACAGCCCAATATCAGTGCAAACATCAACGTTCTTTTAATGTCTAAATCACAAAGGATGACTTGCACCAAGGCTAAATTAACTGGAAGAAAAGAGGAGAAGACGTGAGAAACTTTGTTGCTAGATCTGGCATTTATTTATTTATTTATTTATAAATTGCACACTTGCCTCTCTAATGGGACAATGAGGATTGGCCAGGAATGGGGGTGATCGTATAACTCCAAAAAATGAATATCAGACAAGCTTAAACATCCAAAGAAAAGCAGGTTCTGTTTAGTAAGTTTTATGTTTAATGACAGAATAAGATTTGAGAATTTGGGATGATATCTGGCAAATCCACATCTACAATCTTGCTCACTTTTTTTAAATCAACCATTTAAATGGACCATTGAAAAAAAAAATGTCTATGATAAATTGGTATGAAACTTAGGTAAGCTCTGGCTGATAATTTATTTTTGAAGTAATTTAATTATTTTTTTTTTTTTTGATTTCTTTTTTTTTTGTCTGTTTGGGGTTATGGGTGTGGTAGAATTGAGAAAATTTTGATTGGTTGTGTGAAAAATTTGTTTTTTTAAGGTTTTCTTTTTTTTTTTTTTCTTTTTTGAATCTATTACATGTCATGAATTTTTCCTTTTGTCAAATAGTTCTTGAGTATTTTCCATTCAAATTTTGATTTTGTTGAATACTTATCCATTAGTCCTTGAGTTCACTCTGTATATTTCCAGCAAATCTCTACCACTGACACCATCATCTCTTGAGAAGTTCTTTATTTATGCAGACTTTCATTTTTCTATCTTTGGGTATTTACATCCATTCTGATTATGACGTTATTTAGAATTTTTTGCATGTCTTTTTCAGCATTTCTTATCACATTTTTTCTTATATGTTTCTGTTTCTGGGAACAAGTCTTTCATTTTGTAGTTCCATGATTTTCTTTCCAATAAGCTTTTCTCAAATCTGTTTACACATGTTTTCACAGTAACAATTGTATTAACACATCCTATATGGTTAAGATTTTCAGGAGGCGTTAGGTTTTATATGAACAAACTAGGTGTGATATAAATTTTGATTTCTCAATAAACCCAAATGATAAAGACTTGAGAAACTTATTTGATTATCACAATATCCCATATTATTATAGTTTCATTATTTCAGAGGTTAATATAAACTCCTTGATATTTTTTCATCTTTATTAGGCTTTCAATCATTCATTTTATTAACTTTTGTACTATTTGTTTGCCAGATATCATGTTTAAAAGATAAAACATATATGTTCATATCTCTCTCTCTCTCTCTCTCTATATATATATATATATATATATATATATAATGTGTGTGTGTGGAGTAATGGATAGCAGCTCGGATTGAGGAATTGGAGAGCCAAGTTCGAATTCCAGTCAAATCCATTACATTCACGTACATGCTAATACCCTTGGAAAAGGTATGAATCCACTTTTTCTCCCTCCAGCTATGGGTAAATAGCAGGACAGACTGGGTTCTATAGCCTTGGATGGCAACTGGTATAGGAGAAGAACAATTCTGAATTCAAAACCCGTGGAGGGTCATTTGGGGACCTTGTGGCACGTAGTGCACCAGGTCTCTATTTTCGGCTCTTCAAAAAGTGTGGTTGGTTTTGCGCAAAGCCTTCACCACTATAATCAAATCACTTGTACTGGTGTCTGGCTGTTGGTTTCTATGAAACTGAGCTTCTCGACCCTCAAACATCAAATACAATGGGAGAGTCAAATATATAGAGAGGATGAGATGGGTAAATTGTCACCAATTTATATTTTTAATTTCATGCATGCGTCTTGTTTCTTTTTGATTTTGTTGACTGCACAGTATATTAGGGTCAGTTGGGCACCATCTGTGAGAAAGAGAGTACCATGATGCAATTTGCTGGACATTTGTATTGAAAGGCACATCTGTGTTTACTTTTCTGTTTGACAACAACCCCTGTTTGTTTAGTGGCATATCAACACCTTATGGGTCATTTAATACTGAAATTAAATTTTCTTTGGAGAATTAGTAATTTATTGTCTTGCTGGTAATATTTGTGTTTATTTACAAAAATATATTGCTGCTAATTTTTTTACTATGAAAATGTATTGCTGGTATTTTTACTATAAAAATGTATTTTTATACTTTCATAGTGTTTTGACCCCAGTTTATGAGTTAACTATTTGCTCATAGCTGGAACCCTAAAAGCTACTACGACTTCAGGTCAGTGTGAACCTGGGAACAACAGCAATTAAGAAATGATTCCATACTTCTCTAAACCTCTCAGAGACCTTGCTGCCAGATGTAGTTTATTGTCATACCCAGGATGGCAACAACCAGGCCATAGGAAAAGAATAAAAGCTGTCCTTTTCAAGTCATTTTTATGACATCTCTGTTTAATTTACACTATTTACATTATTTGGGTTGTTGTCCTCATCTTTGTTGCCATATTCACAACATTTAAGCAGTTGTATGCTCTGGCCTTCTTCATATGGTTGGAATTTCAAATTGAACCCTTTATTTCTACATGGCCTAGTGGATAAAAGTGTTGGTTGGATTCAGCGACTTGACCCAAAGAGTTGGGAGTTCAATACCTGGCTACTGCAGCAGTGAACTAAAACTGGAAGAGTTGAGAGAGATAACTGAGATATCCAGAAGAGGCATGGCACATGGAACTAGAACAATCTACCCGGTAGATGAAATAAATGGCTTGGTTTGAAATTCCACACACCTGAAGAGGGCCAGAGCATACAGAGATTGTGAATATGGAAACAAAGATAAGGACAACAATCTGAAGAATGTAAACAGTTTAAATAATTATTGTTGTAGCATACCTACAGACGATAATGGGTATGTCCCCATTCACATAAATACAGTAGTGCTGTATGTTGTTCTGTAGTTGGAGATTCTTTGTGGAATTCACTTGACTCACTTCGAGCAGTTGACTACTTGTTCTACATACTGCTGGTGAATCTTATATGTGTTATCAATTATTACCATCCTTTGTGTGATTATTCTATTCTGTAACCTTCCCTAGATTACAATAATTACAATACCACATCTCAGAAATATAGACAGATCTCTGTTTAAGTTGATTATATTTTCTGGTAAGTGTTGTATTTTAAATGGACAAACAGTTTAGATTTTAAATTTTGCCATCAGGTACCACCAACTAGTTTAGAATAGAATCCACAACTTTACAACCTTTGTTGCTTCCAGGAAAAAAAGCTGTTAATTTTAATAACTGTTAATTCCTGTGAGTCATTCCCCTTTTTTTTTTTTGTAAAATAATATACTTGGAAGACTTTTACCAACTCCTAATGATATACATTGTGTGACAAAAACATTGGAATTGTATCAAAAGAGTGGGACTTATTAAAGGTTTTGTGAGCTCACTAATATGATAAAAATGCTGTTAAAAATCTTTACAAAAGAAAGATTGAAAAGTTTAAATCTATATTGAAATTAGTTTATCATTGTATATTTTCTACAGCATCTTCTACAGCACCACCCTCGTTTTTCTTTTTTTTTTTTTTTGTCCTTCATACATTAGTTCAGTGATTCCCATATGGTACAGCATGCCTCATTGGTATGTTGGAAGTGGATAGCAGGTGAGATAATTGGTTGGTTGGTTGTTTTGTTTACCAGCATATCAACTTCTATGAGTTATTTAATGCCGAAATCTAAATATTTCATACAAAATTTTATTTTTTTTTTTGAGATAATAATGATTTTACTAGTAGTTTCACTAACCCTACATTGATGGGGAAGAAGAGATGGATTCATACGTTTCCCAAAGGTATTTGTGCATAAATGATTATAATGAACTGAACTGGAACTCAGCTCTCTGATTAAGAATTCCAAGCCATTATTCATTACACCACCTGCACATCCAAACTTAAAGCACCTGGTATTCCTAAGCAATCACCCATCGAGGTACTAACCAGGCTCAACATTGTTCAACTTCAATGAAGAACCAGTGTTTATACATGATATAGTTGTAAACACCAGGTGAGTTGGAATGATTGAAAGAAAATCAAAGATTTAGAAACAGTTTGAGATGTTGAGTGTTTCCGAGTGCGTGTATTGAAATAAGGACAAACACATACATAGGGAAAAATACTGGTATATCTGAAGAGGTATTTACAACAGAGAGATTAGTAGTCAAATGAACGCAGGTTAGTCAGTAACAATCAGAAAGAGTATAAAGTCCAACTGTATCTTCCGGTAGAGAGACGGAAGTGTGATGGTCACCTGATCTTCCCAGAACTCTATAGAACTGTCCTGTTAGTAGTAGAGAGATCAGTCCATTCTGATGAGAAGGTAGGTGCGCCCCAACACAGTTTAAAAAATTTCATAAGCCAAAAATAAATGATTTCAAAATTTAAAATATTATTATGGATTACTTGTAATCACATGCATGAGTCCCAGCATAAATAATTATAAATAATTATTGACCGATTTTATGATTGTGATATTTTTGCATTATATCAAGTATTAAGAATATAGTAACTGGGATCTGCAAATTGTAGGAGAGAGTTATCAATGATAATGTTCTGACTCTGAATCCACAGTTATCTCCATTTTTTATTTTTAAATGTACTTTTTATCACATAAAATTTGGTGAGGCACAAGCAAATTTTCATTCTTAAAATGCAACCCAGAGAAAAAATTCGGTAACTACTACATTAGTTGGTGTATTTGTAGAAAATCATGAATAAAGAAATAAAATCCATTTCCATTCCAAAATGAGAAAAAGTTGGATTAATCCTATTTTACACCAGTTTTTTTTTTTTGTTTTGTTTTTGTTTTTTTTTTTGTATTTTCTAATCCTTATAGTTGAAAAACGTTATTTCTTTTTTTTTTAGCAATTTCTGATATAGATTTAAGGAGGATAGAACCAACATTATAGAGTTTGTCATGTGAAATCTTGGCATTTCTGAAGAGATGAAATTTTCAATTAAGAGATAACATTTTTTTATGGATCTCTGACCACCAAAAATTCATCAAAATTTGTAAAAATTTAGTTTTGAAAGCCAAAAGCCAAAAATTGGAATTTCACATAATTGATCTGACAAAATAATCAATTATTTTTTTTATAATTGTATCATTGATTTTGAGAAAATTGATTGGAAGTATATGAACTTGGAACTGGTAAGTTCTTGTCAATTTATTTTTTAAGTTTTTTGACAAATTAACCAAAAGCTTTTCTCTATGTCAATTAATTTTTCTGAATTTTTAAGCCTAATCTCCAGTTTAAACAATCTTTTTTCTCATCCTTTGCACCACATTCATAAATATACTACATAGATCAACAAATTTGTAGTTTAATGGTGAAATGATTTCAGTATAATCTTGTTAATCCACTTAATTCAGTAGTGAATATTAATCACATCATTCAAATATTATAATGGGTAACTTTCAGATCAAAATTCCACTCAAATCTGTGTCTGGCTACGGATTTAGTCATTCAGCTTCATGCATACATACACACATTTTTTTCTTTAAACATTAAATTTTACTGGATACATGGATACAAGTAGATTTCCTCTTCTTTTTTTAAACAGTGTGAATTATGTCTACTAGCTTGTGCATTTGAGAGTCTTAAGAAAGAAAATGTACCCTCCAGCAAGGTTTGAATCTGCATTCCACTTTGTAGCGAGAACTGGAATGCAGTTATTTCTTTATGGAGTAGCTGTTTATGCAAATGTGTATCCAATAAAATATAACATTTAAAGAAATAAAAATAATTTGGGACTAAAAATAAAATCCAATAATTCTTTAGATTTTGTTTATATAAAATGCAATAATAAATTGCCAGACATGTTATAGGGGTATAGGTGCCTGGAGAGTAATTATTAAATTTTACACTCTATATTATATACTTTTTTTTTTTACATTTATATAGCTAAAGTTTAAAACATTTGCATATTTATTATTTTATATTTGACATATATAATGACTGGCTACCCTAATTTACAACAATCTGCTAAAGCAGCATGCCAATCCCTGTTACAGACACCTGCTCAGGCACATTTTGTGTTTGTTCAACACTCATAAAGCCCACCTGCAGTTTATACTGCCACTATACTGAGGAGACCTTAGTTACAGTTTCTGGGTGAGAGTACATAATCTGTCTTAAACAAAGCCAGTATGTTCAAACCCTCGGTCATGATGACTTGTGACTCTTAGCTAGCGCAACCATCAACAGCTTCCAAAACAATTCCATCTAGCCAATTTCACTCACAAAGTTTGGGTCAACTATTGGTATGATTTTCAAGCATTTTCCAAAGGTGCCACACAGAAGCATCACCTCCCCAAACTGATAAAATTAGGAAGTCACCTTCCAGACAAATTGGCCATGGTGATATTCAAATCTGGGTGTAAGGATTGGAAATAAACATTCTAATTACTTGGCTATGTGCCCATATTTGCTATATGAAAGGATTGCCCTCGTCATAACCCAAGTTTCATGTGGTCTTTAAGTTCAGATTTTCTGAAGATCACATAAGCATGAAACTCGGGTTATGACTGGGGCCATCCTTTCATAAGCATTAATGTTGTCAGGTGTTTTTTCTCTGTTTCAGTAATTTAGGCATTGAGCACTCTACTGATGACTAGGTAGGTGTTTACCTTTGGTTTTCTTTTCTTTGTTTCATCTTTGCTGTCCTTTTGAGATTTTGTTTTGTTTAAGAGTATTTAGATCTTTTGGCAAGTTGTCCTTTGGTGGAGCCAACTGTTTGGTTATATATATATTTATAGAGAGAGAGAGAGAGAGACACAGACAGATAGACAGACAGACTAAAGTGTGATATGACATAGCATGGAATGTATATGGTATTGGAATAGTTGCATAGGTAGATCTATTCAGCTACACTCCAAAACTGACAATATCACATCTGACCATACGACATGGTACAAGTCTTCCATGGTCAAAAAAAATTTGTCTCTGGCTCATGTGAGGTGTAGTAAACCACTGCTGTAGTGTCAATAATAGTATCAACAGCTACAAATAGTTAAATTGGTTGTTTCCTACTTGGAGACACTTGGGATTCATTGACTAAACATTTTCTGTTACTAACAATTGAAATTTATGAAATCTTTATAAATTTTTTCAGGAAAATAGTCTTCTCATTTCTACTAAATGTTATAGCTCTTTATTATATTGACAGCAGTTTCCTTACAAAGTTATAAAGAACAAGGGACAGGAAATTGTGGAGAGCCATAATCGCCAGTGTATTGAAGGGACAAGGCACATAGAAGTAAATGTTCTTGATAATGAATGAAATATGAGCAGAAATTGTCAGAAATCAGTATAGATGATCAATAAATTTGTATGGAGATAGGAATTATTGAGTAAAAATCTTTTCAAACCCCCGGACAGTTTGAAGAAAAGAGATACAAAAATTGCATCAGAAGTACACACATTTTAGACATCACCTGAAATATAAATGCTCATTGGAGGAATTGAATGTTTGATATATATGTATGTTTTTGTGTACGTAAGCTATTTTTACCCAGCTTCCTTTTCTGGATGTGTGTCAAGATAAATACACAAACCTATGCAGATGTATTAAAGCTAATCTAAATATTCATGTATGTAAGTATGCATAGACACATGTCTATTTAAGTATGTCTGTTTTACAAACCTCAGGCAAGAAATCTAGAAATGAAACTTGAGGAATGAACCACAATAAAACTCTTCGGTCTCCTACTTGGTGCAGGGACCCAATCGACATCCGAGCATGTGTGGTGTTGTATTTCAGCTGAGACTAATGGTCAATTGGAGCCCCTGGCCTCATTAGGCCACAAATTCTCATTAAATAGAAGAACACCAAAGAGGGTAAGGTTCGATTGAACCCCTTTGGGGCTGTAGTGGGCCAGAATTGTATTAGTGATTCTTGGCATTGATGGACAACACAAGCAAATAGAATAATATGCCACCCTAGGTAGCCCTGTGATGTTGCCCAGGGATGGGGCACTTGCATTATTGTTTGAACCTTCTGTTATGCCATGCCCTTCTTCCCACTAAATCAAGGAAACACTGTAGAAATAAAGAACCCACAGACACAATAGCGGCCCAGACACTGCATTGATTCCTACTTTGTCTTCTAACTTTTGCTTTTACTGTCTGTCTTTGGCTTTTTTTGTTGTTGTTTTGCCCTCCCAACCTCTGTCTCCAGCCTGGCCACCACAACCCTAACCCTAACCCTGCCATGTCAGTCAGCTTTGTCACTGGTTGCCTGATTTCAGTAAGTAAAAGCACCAGAAAGGTGGGTGGGGGGAGATTGGATGTGGGTGGGAGGACAAGGGGTGAGAGGATCGGAGGTGGATGAGGTGGGGGTGAAGATATGGTAGTAGGCAGAGGATAGAAGAGAAAAGCACTGCTTTTGAATATCTGCATTTCTTAACTGCAGCACTGGAATTTCTACAGAATTAAGTATATAGAAATTTGAGAATGCTATAACTTTTAAGAACCTTTTTCTTAAAAAAAAATTAGTAATATTTTGATGGTCATGATCATAATAATAGGAACACTAGAAACTGCCTTCAAAATGAGTCAAGATTGAAGGAATTGAATATTAAAAAATGCAGTTGTTCAGACAGTTTAGATAAAAGCAAAGCTACTTTCTGCAATAAATTGTATGTGTAGAAATTTGTTGTCACTTGTTCCCTATTGACAATCATGAAATATTTCTTAAATAAAAACAATGCAACTTTGATTGTCAAAATTGTATGATATTATAAAGTGTAAGGAATGTTTAAATCTCACTTTATCAATATGACTTCTTCATTCCTGAGGAAACTGCCTGAAACCCATGCAAAGGAATGACCCAAGTCTTCTAAGTGAAATTGGTTTGACAAAGCTGTTGGGAAACTGTCAGTGGTTGTGCTTGCACAAAATCACAAGTCATCATGGCTGAGGTTTTTTGTATACCGGCCTTAGTCAAAAGTTGATCAAACCAGATTATATGCTCTCACCCTAAAACTGTAATGAAGGTTGACTTAACATATCTGCTGGATAAGCCATAGGTTGGCTCTCTGGGTTTTGGAGATATAAATATACACTATTTACATTGTTCGGACTATCATCCTCATCTTTGCTAACATATTTATCACAACTTTTCGGCTGTTGTACGTTCTGGCCTTCTTTAGGTGGTTGGAATGTTGAACTGAACCCTTTATTTTGCTTGCTGGAGTAGACTGTTCTAGTTCCACGTACCATGTTATCAGTTATCTCCAGTTAATTCCCCTCTCCAAGTTCTCCACTTCTCTATTGAACTCACACTCTCTGGGTCCTGGATGTAACTAATGCATTTATCCACTGTGCCATGTGTCCTTGGACATCTGTGTATGAATTTCTGGGACTTATAAACCTAATGTCTTCAGCAACCATTTTTTACCAGTGCAATTTTTGCTGTTATCATTGCACGTTTTTTTTACCAGAGCTCATATTGCAATTTTCACGGTTGTTATTGCTTTTCTCTGGCACTCCTTATTACTGGTTCCCATATTGTATTCATTTCTATGCTTGGTCGGCTTAGGAGATTTTTGTGGACTAGCGTATGTGCTGATTCCTTAAGTTTACGAATTTTTCAACCTGATCCCACAGAGGGCAGTGATCTTTCTTTTCTCTCCATATGTGGTCAGCATATAATACCTCATCTGAGATACACAAATATGTTTGAGCAAGTACCTGCCACATAGAAAATCTAGTAGAATTTGCAGTCTACTAAGACTGATGGATACCTACAATCATAGTGATGATGTAGAGTAAATTCTTTCAGTGCTCGGCCAAGTTTGATGCAATATCAAACTGATAGGTCAGCAACTAAGAACTGAGCTGAAATAGAATAACACTCATCTAACAGAGATCCAAAATCATGGGGTACCCAGTGAGGATTGACAGTGTGAGCAGTGTTTGACAAAATTAAACTATTACTGTCTCTCTCTCTCTCACAGCTGAAATTATAAAGAGGGCCTAAATATGAAGTTTCCAGTGAGAATCAAAATTGCTTAGTCTTTGAGCTGAAACAAAAACTCATTCTATCCTTGATATTGGTGATCTTTAAAAAAACTGTGTTGTACCAATTTATGGTATATTTGGACAGCAGCTGTTCTTTTAAAAGGGTGTCGTTAAGAACTGTAGACATCTTTATCAGGAATGCTGCATATTGTTTAGTTTTCAAAAAGAAATTTATAATAATGACACTTTGAAAAAATAATGATACCATCTATATAAAACACAATTGTCTTTTTTCACCCGCAGATCTGATGATGACTTGGGTGAATTTAAAGCTTGAAACCACATAACATGAATTTTGTTTATTCACAAACAACTACTATATTTCCCAAAAGGCATTTGTAAATGACAAAAAAAATAACATTAAAAATAACAAGTATAAAACATCTGCTGTTTTTACACACACAAGTGGACAGTCAGGTAAACATCAAGAGGTGACAATCCATTTCATCCTTGAGTGCTGTCTGCAGGACATGACCTGAAGATTGGCATTCAAGCATGAAACAGACTGTCACTGCTCAGTGTTGAACTGAGTATCCACTTTTATACTTATATTTACATACACACTATCCTTAATATTAAGTACTTTTATCCATGAATATAACATACTTTAAAACTACATTTTTATCATATACATATATATATATATATATATATATATACACACACACACAGTGTGATATAAAAATCAACACTGCATGCTATCAGAAAGTATGAAACTGTCACCAGGCTGTGTTGATTTCTATGTCTACACTGCAAGCATATATATATATATATATATACACACATGCACACACACACAGTGTGATATAGAAATCAACACTGCATGCTGTCAGAAGGTATGAAACTGTCACCATGCTGTGTTGATTTCTATGTCTACACTGCAAGCATATACACACATTCACTAATTCACTTTGATTTAAAAACATTTAACTGACAAAACTAATTATTAAAATATTTTGCTAGTGAGTTTGTTAATGAGCAAGTATTGAAAGCTAGTATTTAAATCAACTTTTCTAAAAATATTTAATAATAAGGTATTTGGTTCCTGTACCACTTTCCAACATATAACAAGTTTCTGTGCAATCTCAAGATGGAAGGAAAGTGCTATATGAATATTAAAATATGCAAAAATGTATGAAATAAAAATTTGGTTGTATGTTTCTGCTAACAGGTGGGCTTTTAATTTTTTTTTTTTTGCTTTTTAACCATAACACAATTTAAATAGAAATGAGTTCCAAAGGCAATATGGGTTCTGGCTTTAGTTATCTATGGACAAGAAAAGGACTGAAGGTGTTTTGTGAGATCCCTTATTAAAAGAGTTTTGAGATTAGAAAGGTGAATTGGGGAGTTAAGGGAAATATTCATCATTAGCACTCCAAATTCACTCTTGTGAAATCTTAACAAAAGAATTCTAAACATGTGGCATCTTTTCCACTTTTCTTTCTTTTTTCTGCATTGAACGCTTGTTTACAAGAGACTGACTCCAAATAGATTAACTCATGTTTATAATCTTTCAGCACAAACAAGACTGACTCTGAGAGTGAAGAAGATATTCTTAGGGAATACAGCAGATTAAATATTTGGAAACTGGAGTTTCACTGATAAATACAGGTTTAATTCAAAGTCCAGCCTTTTGATTGTTTACAAAAGAGTCCAAAGCAAAATGCAAAATCCATTAACCTTTCTTTTTCACCCTGTTTATGATAATGTGAGTGAATGCCAACGTCAAATTTTTACACTTGTATTTGATGACAGTTCCACTGACTGTCAACAGTCCAGGTGTGAATGGAACAATTGAAACTTCATCGCTTTGGTGATGGAATTATTTCTGTACAATCCTCAGCTGTGAGACACGCACTGAAAAACATGCCTCGTTATCACTCTTTCTCCAGAGCAGACAGCTTGTCTTTGAGTTAGAAAACGATCAGAATTTTTCATGTTGATGTTTCAAGACAATTTTATTTTTCCTCTTCTTTCTTTTCTAGATTAATGGGGGGAGGTGGGTATTTTTCGTTTTTTTTTTTTTTAAAATGTTCTCTTCCCCAACTATTATTTGATATTTTCATTTTTAAACATTTTCCATCGTTTAAAATGGAATTCTTTCTTGGCTTTTTATCTGTTCTTTTCCAAATTATTTGAACTTCTGAACATCTTGCCATTTATAATTTTTGTTGAAAATTGAACTTTTTTTTTGTGAATTTGAAGGCTAATATTATTACTTTTGGTGTGTTTCATTTCCTTGTGAGGCTACAAATCGAGCTGAGGACTAAGCCACTGTTTCTTTGCAGAGGGATTCGTTAACGACTCTTGCCAATTGGCTCGTTAGCTGTATCCTATGGCAAAGGGATCATTAGCAGTTCTAGTGTGAAAAATCCTACTCATGTTCTTTTATTATTATTATTATTTCATTTTATTTGTTTATTTTGAACTGAAGCTTTTGAGACAAGCCAAGTCAGTGCAGGTTTGAGTTCTTGAAATAAAAAAAAATGTAAAATATTAAAATTTCCACTTTGATTTAAATTTTCTTCCTTTTACTGATAGTTTAATCAACTGTTTGTGATTTTTACTGTTGCATTTTAACAAAAATAATTTCAACTCTTACAAAAAAATGTTTGAACAGAACTAGTTTATTGGTAATAATTTTGATTATCAACTTTTGTTTTCAAAGCTCAGTTCTTGACAAGTTGGTAATGCTTGTTAAATTTAACACTTCTTTAAGAAGGAAATCTTCAATTTTAAAACAGTACAGTGTAAAACTGATTAAAATAAATAGTGTAAACTGTCCATGTTATTAATTGTCAAAATTTGATTCTTTCTTAAGGTTCAGCTAACCATTTGATCTTCATAATGACATTTGCAAATAGTGTACTGATGTAATTTACATACAGTAGTTTGTCCTGAATAGGACAGTAAACTATATCCTGCAATAAGGCTTCTGATCAGAAGGTTTTGAGGAGCATAAAACCACCTCTTAATTGCTGTTGTTGCCAGGTCCACCCTGACCAGGGTGGTGGCACCTGTCAGGGTCCCAGGTATGGGCAAATAGTTAACCCCCAAACTGGGCTCAAAACACTATAAAAATATAAAAATGCGAGCAATACATTTTCATAGTTAAAAAAAAAAAAAAAAAAAATACCAGCAATACATTTTTGGAAAAGAAAATTACCAGGAATTCATTTTTGTAAATGTTGTGGATTCCGAGATGAAATTCGGTCTCCAATGAATGACAAACGCAGGAATTAAATATAAGAAATAAAATGTATTTACACAATAATACAAAGGGTAATACTGTTAGTAAATCCAGGAACGCGGTTAGTAGCAATAACATATAGATTTATACAGTCTCGAAGTATGACTTCCTTAGAGTCTATGTTCTGGTAACTGACTTCTACAAGCGGTTACTTCACACTATTACTCTACCTCCAACTCAATCACAATCTCAGTCTTCTTACTATCTCCATCTCACTCTGACTGACTCTGGGTATTTAACGGCAGCAGTCCAAGTAACACTTTGGTCGAGTCCACTTATATGAAAAAGGGGTGGACTCCATAACAGTAAGTAAACAAAAAAAATTACCAGCAATACATTTTTATAAAAGAAATTGCTAATGCGCCCAAGAAAATTAAATTTCGGCATTAAATGACCCATAAGGAGTTGATATGCCATTAAACAGACTTACGATAGTCCTGTTCAGTCAATAATGCTTGCACTCCTTCAGTAGATGGGCAATCATGACTCTTCAAAACTTCCTATCCCTTTTAACCCATAGTAGTTTTTTCTCCCCTTTGCTGAGGCTCCCCCTGCTCATTCCACCATCCATTCATACAAGCTTGTCCAGTAAGTGGCTTTCTACCTTTGCCTATCTCTCCTTGCCCTTAATATGCCCTGTAAGGGTTAAGTTTTCCAAGCCCTCCTTTCTCATTATGTGTCCAAGGAATTTCAGCTATTTCTTTCTAATTCTGAATATAAGTGTTCTTTTTGTTACCATATTCTTTAAGACTTTCTTTTTGCTTACTTGCTCTGTTCATGGAATTCTTAATATCCTTCTGTTGAACCACATTTCATCTGTGGGGAGATTGTCCAGCATTCACTGCCATATAAGAGGATCCCTTCTTACTGTTTCTCTTTACTTTGCTTAGCTTTTGGAAGGCACCTTTCCCTGGCCCAATGCATGTTCAAATTTTGGTACCACTCTCTGTTAAAACACTTCCCAATTATTTAAACTTCTGCAACTGCTTGATGTTGACATCTCCAATTTATAACTTGGGCTTTTCCTCTTGCTGATGACCATACATTCTATCTTTTTTATCACATTTCAGCCGTTGTATGCTCAGGCCTTCTTCAGATGGTTGGAATGTTGAACTGAACCCTTTATTTCATTCACTGGGGTAGACTGTTCTAATTCCATGTGCCATGTCTAATGGATGTCAGTTATCAGTTATCTCCTGTTAATTCCCCTCTCTAAGTTCTTCACCACCTTAACCGGGTATTGAACTCCCACTCTTTGGGTCCTGTCACTGGATCTAACTAATGCACATATGGCACAGTGGATAAAGGCGTTAGTTAGATCCAGTGACTGGACCCATATGCTGAAAAAAACATGATCCATCCCTTAAATAGCCAATGTATAACTGATAATATTGTGTACTGAGTTAGCATAGATTCTGGTAATGATGTCAAAGTTTTTTTTGGTTCCATAGAAAATCCTTGGAAATTTTATTTATACCATCATTTCTGTTTTCTTTTATTTAGTTAGGTTCTTTGTTAATGATTCTAACAATAATTTACAAGATTCAAAGAAGCATGGCCTATAGGCTTCATTCACTCAAAACTGACAGGTTAGATATTTCTGAACAGGTTTGGTGCCATGGATGATATCTGATGAGGTTATTTACGAACATGGCTTGAGTTTTCAGGTTAATATTTTGGTTTTGTAACAATTTGTGGTATTGTGTGAAACTACCTCTATTGCAGCCTATTCTACATTCAATTTCCTTTTCTCCTATACTAAATGTTATAAATTCATTTATATTATTTCATAGACGAGAGACCAAAAAGACAAAACATATCGTACTATATTTTTATATTATTTTTAACTATGTGATGAAATCTTGCTTAAATTTCTGAGCATCTTAAAGTACAGCCAGAGTATGAATGATTAAAAATGACAAAACACATCAATCAGCACTTAGTTTGGAATAAAACAGAATTAACACTTAAACCTCTTGGGTTTTCTGACAAATGCTCGACAACTGAACAAAACCCATATATGCTACAATTGTTACTTAGTCTATGTAATATTATCATCAGTAGCTAAAAATAGTCCAAACAAAATCTGATCAAAACTTGTACATTCATTGCAGTGAGTACCAAATACAGGTCTAATTTGTGTAGTTATAAGTGGCGACAATTCTTTTTTTTTTTTTTTTTTTACTTACTTGTTCACTCTTTTCTGCCCTCAGGATATTCTTTGATAATCACCAAGGATCACCCCTCCACACACATGCACACACAACCTTTTTTTCTTAGATGATGTTCTTAACTATTAGGATTTTTTGATAGATTATTTATTTTATTTTCATTTATTTTTGTGGGCAGCTTTGCCTCAGAGGTATGGATTATTTTATTGCTGGAAGATGCCCTAATTCTCAGTCGAAATAATTTCCTGTTGAGAGCATTTAATGTTTATCGTTTTGAGGCAAGAATAGAAATCAGTGGAATGGAGAATATCAATCAGAATAAAAATAATAATAGTCCTAAAAATAAGACTCATCTTAAGATGAATCTCAAGCAATACTTTTAATATTAATAATGATTGTTAAAATGATTCTAGCACAGTGATAATGATATCAATTATCATCATTAGGATTACAGTAAAAATAAACAGTATTCATTAAAAATATTTAATTAATAAGAGATTTATGCAGTTAAAATGAAATAAATGATCACTAAAAAAAATGATGTTATTGTGGGTGGTGTATTGGTTTGCAAACAGATATTGAGTGACAGAAGACAACAAACAAAACAAAGATTTGAGTAAAAGAAATATATTAGTTAATTTTCATTAATGAAAACACATCAACAAAAATATGGTTACAGTGCACTAGGCAAAAAATATCTCTGCATGCTCATGAAGAGGGTGAGAAGGGTGTTGTCCTAAAAAGGACAGTTTAGTAATTACTTAAGAGCAATGTCCTGAAAAGGACAGATTTGTAGTTGTTGGACAGTTTTGCAAGAGCATTGTCCTGAAAAAGGACAGTTTTAGTTGTTGGAGTGCATTGTCCTAAAAAGGACAGTTTAGTAATTACTTAAGAGCAATGTCCTGAAAAGGACAGATTTGTAGTTGCTGGAGTGCATTGTCCTAAAAAGGACAGTTTTGTGGTTACTGAAGAGCATTGTCCTGAAAAGGCCAGATTTGTAGTTGCTGGAGTGCATTGTCCTAAAAAGGACAGTTTTGTGGTTACTGAAGAGCATTGTCCTGAAAAGGCCAGATTTGTAGTTGCTGGAGTGCATTGTCCTAAAAAGGACAGTTTTGTGGTTACTGAAGAGCATTGTCCTGAAAAGGACAGATCTGTAGTTGCTGGAGTGCATTGTCCTAGAAAGGACAGTTTATTGCATATCAGTGCTGTTGACAAGAATGGCTGGAGCAACAGAAGCTGGAGGCCACCTGGAAATAGCTGGAACTGTGGCTGATGACGAGCTGATGATGATGATAGCTGGCTAGCTGGAATTGCTGCTGATGGCTGGAGGTATGGGCTGACTTTTGGCTGCTGGAAGAGATACTATTGATTCTAGTCATCTGGGCCGCAGAAGATATTATTTACCCTGGTCTTGCCACTGAGACAAGATGTGACACAAGGTCTGCTTTAAAGTGTGGAACCCAAGCGCATACACTCGGACCAGGTACAAATATTGCCCATTCCCAGCAGCTGTTGGTTGCACTGGCATCAGTATAACTGCTGATCCCCCCCTCTCTAATGCAATGGGGGATGCAGGCTCAGGCAGCTGTTCCCTAGGGCCATGCACCTCACAGATTTCATTTTTCCCTAGCTGCATCTCTGTTTGCAGACAGTCACAACTGTGTCGCACTCTGCCCGAAGACAGAGATGCAACTGAGAGATGATAATCCTCCTCAAGCATCGGCCATGGAAGATGCCTTTTTTGTTGTTTTGTGGACTTTATATATCCTGAATCCTCATTTTTGTTGTTCTTATAATTTTTTAGCTGTAGTGCTTCTCAGGCCTTCTTTGTCAAGCTAACCATCAGAGAATTTTAAACTGAAACTTATTTAATCTATGGAAATAGATTTTTCTTATTAAGCTGGCCATGTCTAGGGGTATTATATCTTTGTTATTTTTTAGTCCTTAGTTTTTCCTGTTATGCATTGTGGGGGGACACAGTCGTCTATTAGTGGTAAGGCAAGTGACCTGGAGGAGAGGTATCTCATGGGCTCTGAGTCACTCCAGCATCTTCTTGATCTGCCTCTCACTCTCCAGCCAGAGTACCTGAGGATGTATGCTCATAGGGCTGGTTGATTGATAGGCATATGAGTGAGGTGTCCGAACCACTTGATCCTCTGTCGCTCAATGTGTTGTATGATTGGTATGTCAGTAATACTGAGGTCATGACTATCAGCAAACGACCAGAAAAACTGGACATTAAAATCAATGGGACCCATCTAAAGCAAACCAGTGAATTCAAATATCTGGGCAGCATATTTACTGAAAATGGCAAACTAGACAGAGAAATCAAGACCAGATGTCAGAAAGGCAATGCACTCAGTTACCAACTTGCTCCTCTCCTAAAACATCCTAGCATTTCCATGAGCACCAAGGCAAATCTCATCAACACCATTTTCCTACCAATGCTGACATACCAGTGCTAGACATGACCCCTAACAAAAACCCTTGAGAGGAAACTGATCACTTGTGAGATGAAATGCATGAGGAAAGCAGTGAACAAGACCAGGTGAGACAAGATCAGGAATGAGGCAATAAGAGATATGGTAGGAGCAATACCAATCATACAACACATCTTTGTTATTGCCCCTCACATTCCCAGTGAAAATTTCTGTTTGAATTTCTGGGATGTGGGATTATCATATCTTATTTACAAGCAGACTAATATCTTCATCTTTTTTGGTGTTGTGCCCCGACATTAAAGTCACAAAATCAGAACAGTGTTATTTACATTATTTACATCCAGAACTAGAATCTTCATCTTTGTTGTTGTTATATTTTGGCTGTTATGCTCTCCAGTCTTCTTCAGTTACCTGTCACTCTAAATAATGTTTAGCAAATTTAAAACTGAAACCTTTATTTTAATTTACAGGAAATTAGACAATTTAAAACAAGGTTGGAATACATTTAATAAAACCTGTATTTAGCCGCAGACATATTCTTGTAGCTATGTCTACAGTCAGAGTATTAGAAACTTTAAGAAATTAACTATTAGAAAAGACAAAACAGAAAAGGAATTTAAGAGTAATTAGTAATCAATGGTACTATTTCAGTTTAAATCACAGTATTGTATTAAAAGAAAATATGAGGGTGATACTGTGAAAGTCTCTTTGTTTTAATTCTATAAGGGAGTATAACCACCAAAAAAATGTAATGGACTTCTTTCTCTACAATATGCTTTCATGCCTGCTGTAAAGATCAGTGACGTAGGATGCAACGGCAAAACATATTGACGATAATATTGACTTGTGTATATGACTCTCTTGCTTTTCTACTTAAGATAAGAGTGTAGAATCTGCACAATCGACAGCTCTTAGACAGAATAAAAGCAAAGATGAAAGATAGGACAGAGTAGAAAATATCTCTATAGTCCTTATTCCTTTAGCATATGGAAGTAATCCATGTGTGTAGAACATGTAAATAAAAATATGAACAGCTACAAAGATTGGAAAGGATAAGGGAGAGAATGAGAAGATACAGTTTGATGTGATTTGTTTTTTACCTTTGTTAACCCTTAAATGAATGTAAGACTAGAGCCGAGTTTGAATTCCATTTGAATCCATTACAGTCACTTATGTGCTAATACCCTTGGGAAAGCTATGAATACTCCTCTTTCCAACCCCCCGGCTATGGGTAAATAGTAGAACAGACTGGGTTCTATAGCCTTGGATGGCAACTGGTCTACTGCAGAAAGAAATGGCAACCTAATGCAGGAAAAAATATGCTTTGTTGAAAGATATATGATTGTCTACACATATATCATAACTGACTGACGAACCCTTTGTCGGTTATTTAAAGCCAAAACACATTTTGAATTGTAAGAATATTTTTTAAAATAGTAATGATTTTCCAGAGACAAGTCCTACTATTTAACCCTTATCTGGGGGAGAGAAGATACAAAGGTTGCAAGAAGAAGAAAAGTATGAAATAATGGATGATCGTATTTATTAAGTCCTGTAGAAATTCTGTAAGTTTAATAAGTATGTTAGATTTTCCTGTTTAATAAAATCCTAACATGACTCTCCCTCCAAAGTGTTAAATGACCTGTTTTCTATTCATACAACAAAGCATGCATTCTTGGGAAGGCGTGTGTTTTTAGAAGCCAGTGAAAACACCCAGACTTATCTATCTTTAGCCTCTTCAGAATGAAGCAAGGATAATTTCTATCATAAAAAAAAACTCTATCTGCCAAAGACGAATTGTGGACATTGATGAGAAGTAAATGAAAATTGCAAATCATATTAGCCAATCAAACTCAGTTTTATATGCAAGTTAGCCATTTACAATAGGAGCCATTTTCAATTAACATTGATTGCATGAAGTAGAAATTTTTTTGCTTTAAAGAAATTTGACATCTTATTCAAAATTCAAAATGGAAGATTTACGTGTGACACATATTTTAGCTAAAATATAACACATGTATAATTGAAATCTTCCATGTTGGATTTTGAATGAAATGCAAAATTTCTTGCACTGTACAAGAATAAATAGTTATTCCATATTCAGAAAAAATTTAAAAAAAAAAATACAAACTGATACACAATGATGGTGAATTAACAAAAAAATCAATAGATTTATATCACACTAGCAGCATGGCCCGGTGTTGCCCGTGCTTGATTCAAAAATCATAAGACTCATACAGCAATCACTATCACTTGACTTAAAATATTTTTGCCTTTCCTTGCCTTTAAAGGAGTGCCCTTTGTCGTGCTGATGTTGCTACATGCCTATCTCACACTGCAAATTTATTTCTAATCTCTATACTAAACATTAAATCTGTTACAAAAAAAGAACTAAATAAAATGAACACAAAATGATCAGCTTTAAAAAAAGAACTTGCAACTGGAAAAAACGAATGAAAAAAGAATGTTAACAACAAATACTTTTTCACACCCAACCCAGTTCTGCAGAATCAGAATCAACGTTGAGTTTAAGCAAGCGAATGAGCCAATTGGAGTAAAGTGCCATGCAGATTTAAATTTTTCCCAATTGTGACGAATGCAGCTATTGATGTTTTTTTGCATGCTAACATGCTAGTTAACATTCGTGTCAGTCAGCTGTTGGCTCTCACGCTGGCAATAGAATCTTCCTGCCTATTCATGGCAGCCAGCTACATGAAAAACTACATGAAAACTGCTGTAGAAGCATGAAAAAATCGATTATTTCCACTATCGATGGGAGTTGGGAAATGCAAAGTTGGTCTTGGCCTTTCCACTAACTTGGAGCATGTGCATGTAAATTTTGGTGCAAATCCATTGAAAATTGCGGCCGTGCATTCGTTACATACATACACACATCCTGCCTTTTATAGATAGAGATTATAGACATTGACTTTCTCTTTGTATTCTGTCTATAAAATATCAACAAAAATTCTCATCTTCTGTATAAAATATAATGGTTAGTTGCTTGTTTTCATGTATATTCATCTACAAGATTGATTAACTAATCCTTGTTGCAGACATCTGTTCAGGCTCATCTGTGTTTCTTCAATACTCACAGAGCCAACCAATAATTTATAATGAAACTAGGCCGAGTAAACCTTAGTTACAATTTCTAGAAGAGCATGCATAATCTGGTGTTGAACATTTGATTGATTGATTGATTTGTTATGGTTTATCAACCCTTTGTGGATTACTTAGAGCTTAAATATTTTTTGAATTGTAAGGAGAAATCATTTTTTTTTTTTTTTTTGTGAGTGAATACTAGCTTGATAGTTTTTTGAGATCAACAATGTTTTCCAAATGTAAGTCATTTAATCCATTGCTTGGGGGCAAGGAGGAGATGAATTCATGCTTTTCCAAATGGTATTTGTATATATGTTAATGTCAGTTGTTGAAGAAAGCTGGTGATTTCTTGCTATCACAACCATCAATTGCTTCGGAAGAATTTTGTCTACCCAGTTTCACTCATAAGACTTTGGTCAATTTGTTGTATGGCTTTCAGTCACTTCCAAATAGCAGTGAATACTGAGATGATCTTCCCAGAATTATATTACCAAGAAGTTACCACACAGATCTTATTGAGATTCAAACCCTAGTCTCATATATATCATTATTGTTCATATAAGTTCATTATTGTTTTTGTGCAACATGATATCTAGGAAGGGAAGAGTGTGGTTGGTTTCAAGTCTATTGTAGGTTCAACATTGTTAAGTTGGTTGACAAAATCTGATAAATTAGTATTTTATGGATATATCAAGTAAGTCAGGTATGTCTCTAAAATAGGAAGTGTTTGGAGGTAGAATATTTTTGAATAGGTCAGTTTATCTGTTTACCCATGACTAAAATTCCCCCACCCTTATCCCTTGTCAGAAGTAGATACATGGGGGGGATATCTTTATTGTTTATATATATATATATATATATATATATATAATGGCTGGCTGGCTAGCTACTCTTGTTTTCTTAGCACACTATCTAGCAAATCACTGTCATAATATACATCTACCTGATTTATTAAACCATATTCGTTGTGATTAAAAAGTTCCAAAAGTCCATTAAATGTTAAGAATGTTTGGGATAGACTGAAGTCATATTCTTTTTCCAGAAATTTCTTGAAAATGATAGCTGGCATTATCATTATCGAAGACGAGAGACCTGACAGCATTATTAGAACTAGTCCTTGTCTTCTGATTATTTTAGCAGATCACAGGTCAGTCTATTACCATCAGTTATCTAGTGATGGGTACCATTTAGTTGGTAAAGATATTTGTTCTTATATTTGACTTCATGTTATAAACATTGTTTGTTGAAGTAATATTAAGTATTTTGGCACGAGGCAAATTTCAAATCTAAACTGCCTTCATGAATCCAAAAATCCCCAAATATAAAAGTCACTTGGTAAATATAGCGAAATGCTTAGTTTACTTTGCCTTATTATAAACAAGAATATCGTCTTCTTTGTCAATTTTCACATTAAGTCTAAGCGCCTCTTTCATATCATCAAATATTTGGGCACAAAGAAGTCATACAGAATATATATATATATATATAATTCATAGACAGTTTTTGAAGCCAAAATTGGTGATTCTTCAATGGTTTGCTTATAAGGAGGCATTGAAGGCAAGTAGGTTTTGTGGTAAAGTGCTCAATATTGAAGGTGGAGACAGAGTGTTAGTGGAACTATTAATATGAAAAGTTTTTTTCACTTAAATCTTTTTTACTTCCAAGTTTCATGCTTAGATGTAAGCACTCATCGGAATATAGTTAGACTACTGATAAATATATATATATATATATAAATATATATATATATATATATATATTGGCTTGGGAGAGTAGTGATTCTGTTATGAAAGGCGGGATAAGGAAAAAATGACATAGATTAATAATTGGATAATATTCAATGGTAGCACCCTCAAGGATTTTCCTTCTGAGTAAATTATTTTCTCTTTTTTTGAGTGTAGCAATTTTAAAATCAAAATTCTGGTTGAATTTATTTCTATGTATGACCAGTGCATTTGTCAAATTTTTATTTATGAGGTCTCTTTTGTGTTCATAGATGCTTTTTTTAAAAATTTCTGTATGTTTCTCCATTATATTGTGAGGAACAATTTTGGCAATTTATTTTATATATGCCTGCTTCCGAAATATTATTGTTATGGGTGTTTTAGATCTGATTATATCCATAACGGTTTTGGAAGTGGCTGTGATTATTTTTGTTTAGATGGGATAGGTTATTCTGGATAGTGGATGTTATGGAATTGGTCGGTAGTATTATGTATATGTACTTGTATAATTTCTTATTATGGATGATGTTATTTTTGTTGCAGTTGTATATTTTGTATGCCTTTCTTCTTGTGTTGTGGATGAAGTGATATGTATATTGTAAGTTTTTGAATGTGTCTTCTATGTATGTTCCTTCTTTGGGTAAATATTGGGGGCTGCAAATTCTTAATGCTCTTAAATAGAAGCGTATAATTATACCAGATTTAATTTTAGGGGAGCGGTTTAAATAGAAACTGACCAGGTCACTTTTTTTGGTAGCTTTTCTATAAATGTCAAAATTAAGTTCATTATTATTTTTGTGATATCTAGGAAGGAAAGAGTGTGGTTGGTTTCAAGTCTGTTGTAGTTTCAATATTGTTAAGTTGGTTGACAAGATCTGTTAAATTTGTATTTTGTGGATATATTAGTAGTGTCAGGTATGTCTCTGAAATAGGAAGAGTTTGGAGGTAAAATGTTTTTGAATAGGTCACTTTATCTGTTTATCCATAACGAAAATTCCTCCACCCTTATTGGAAATAGATATGTGGATGTTTTTATTGTTTGCTAATTCTTTGGGGGCTTTTATATATCTTCAAGGAAGTGTGGTGTTTGTTTTTTTGTATGTATCTGTGATCAGGCTTTGGATGCAGCCTTTGGTAAAATGTATCTGTGATCAGGCTTTGGATGCAGCCTTTGGTAAAATCAGAGTCTTTATTGTACTGGTTTTTAATTATGTAATCCATGGTTTCGTATTTTGGTAATCCAGCAGCAAATTTTTGACCATAGCTGAGGGCTTCTAATTGCATATGCAAGAGTTTGAATTT
Source organism: Acanthosepion pharaonis (assembly GCA_903632075.3). Taxonomy (NCBI): domain Eukaryota; kingdom Metazoa; phylum Mollusca; class Cephalopoda; order Sepiida; family Sepiidae; genus Acanthosepion; species Acanthosepion pharaonis. Next base: position 1,352,380 of record CAHIKZ030003108.1, on the reverse strand, counting down.
GGATAGGTTTGTTATTACGTTTTTTCTGCCAAACTTGGACCATTTGCTATTACGAATCAGTGTATTGAGTTTGTTTTATCAGACACAGATATGCTTCTTGTTGTCATAATTGATCAAGCTTCTTATTTTATTCTGTTCATGTTTATGTAGGTAACTTCCTGTCATATATGTGGAAAAGAATAGTTACTTTTTCTTTTAATTGAATATTTAAAAATTTCATAGGCATAAAAAGAGAAAATATAGTGTGACAATTTGACGAGTTTGTGTAAGCAGTGAAGAATAACCTTTTCATCTGTGCACTTCCCGAGAAATTTTTTTTTTTTTTCATCTAATGACAATTCCCCATAGGGGATGCAGGTTCAAATCCTGCCGAAGGATGCATATTTTCTGACAAGATTTCTCAAATATTCAAGCCAGTAATTAGAATTGAATAAAAATAGTGCAGCAACCTTTGTTTTAAGCATCTTTTGTTAAAAATGACAGACAAGAAAAATTTAATTAATTTCTTATTTAGTTTTTCCACCATTCTTATATTTTTCTGTTTGGTCAGAGTTAGGGAGTACAATATTGTCATTCTTAAGGCATTTTCAAAGGGGTTTTGTTTTAGGTTTTGCCAATTTCTCTTCATGTTTTGAATGTTTAAGACGTATTTTTGGGGGGAGTAGTTTTAAAAATGGCAAAAGAAGTGGCTGAAAGCCATTTTAACATGGAATTAGTGAGCTGAGTTTCTGCCTTGTCAGTTTCATTCATTTTCACACAAATGTCCTTGGGAAAGGCATAGATGTATATCTTCTCTCTCTGTTGGTTAAATAAGGTAGACTGAGCTCTCTAGTCTTGGATTGAAAAGAGAAAGCAAACTCTAAACTATGGAAAAGGCAATAGAAAACCACTCCACTATCTTTTCCAAGAAGGCATGGCAATTAATGACTAATGATGAAAAGGAAAGTCATGATCACTGTTGTAACTTAGAAAAGGTTACTGAATGAGGAATAACCAAAACAGAGGTTGTAAATGAAATGGTAATCTTTATAACATCAACAAAATACAATACTCACCAGCAGCGTGAAGTAGGTAAACCACTGCTAGTGGTGGGCTACTTGGACAGCATATTACCCCCACTTACAATAGTGTCCAACGTATTTATGAGGATTGGGACATACCCATTAGTGTTTAGGTATATAATAATTCCCTATGTCCTAAAAAGAAAGGCATGAATCCATATTTTCTCTCTCTAAGTATAGGTTACATATCAGGATATATTGGCAACCAATCTAATAGAAAGAAAACTCTGAATTCCAAACCTTCTGAAGACAGTGTTAAGCCACTCCATTACCTTTACTTAGAATGCATGGCAATTTACCAATAATAAAGAAAAGGAAACTGTGGAGGGCCATGTCTTGCATATGTTATAAACAGATGTCATGTCATTTAAAAAAATTTTAAGTTTATTTCAAAATTACAATCTAAAACACTCGTTTTTTCAGACAATTTATATTTGTTCATTCTATCTATAAAAGCCAAATTAGTTTTTTTCCCAACTTTAAGCATAATCGAGCAAAAAATGACAAAGTTTGTGATTGATTAAACTCATAATATTATTACCAACTGTTTCTGTTAATGCATATCAAATGAAGAACTTGAGAGAATAAGCAAGAAACATTGAGTGTCAATTCTGTTTGTGAGTCTAAATAATAAACACAAAAGTTATTTTCTTTTTACATATTTCAATTGCCTTCTCTAATATTTCAGATATTTTTCAGCTACAAAAAGAGACGTTATTCTTGCAAGCATTATTTATTAATGTATAAAAAGACAGTTTCAAAAATCTATGTTTAGATTTTTCATTACTTACATTTTTTTCTTTGTAGATTTTTCTGCTTAAATATCCAATATATACATCTGTTCAATATCGACATTTATTTTCGTAATTTCCTCCATTCTGCCAACATCTTTTCTCCTCTTTAACAAATAAAAAGCTTTTAAATATATTAACAAACATTTTTAAAATTATTTCTATAAACTTTTTCTTGAATAATTTAAATTATTTTTTTCTAAGAATTTAATTTTCAGTATTTCTAATGTTCTCACTTTTCACATTTGCAAAAATACATTTCTGGAATATTGTCACCAAAATAACAGCATTTCAAATTTTATTTCTCAAAAAAATTTTATTGCATATTTTGTTTCTTTTAATAAGATCCTAAGCTAATCACTTAATCCACTTGTATGGCCGGCCACATGCCGCGTCAACCTTATTTGTAAACTGTTGCTTGTAGTGTTTCCTCAGTTTCAGTACAAGTTCTTGAAGGATAAACTAATTTTCAACAAAGAACCAAAAACCATTCACTTTCATAAGAACTTTTGAATTTCCATTTCACTGTTTTCTCTACAATATTTACATATTTCACTATTTTCTTTCAATCTTCTATTTTTTTTTTCTGTTGAAGTTCTCAAAAACTAAGCTTTTAAAAATATTAAAATTTATTTTTATGAGTTGGCCTCTCATTGTTGTTTTTCAGAAATGCTCCAAATTTCTTATTTCTTTACAAAACCTTTTTTTCTCTCCCTAAATATATTTACATTTTCGATTTTGTCACCAAAATAATAATTTTATTCCCTAAGAAAAGAATTTTCTTTTTTTTTCCTTTACATTTTCCAAATCAAAATTTTAGGTGAATTATTTCTTACAACTGCAGTCTGTTTCTGCTCTTTCCATTTAATTAGTCATTAATATGGCAGTCAAATTTATTTTCCTTTTTGATTTACATTTAAAATGAAAGCTTAATGAACAGTGAATATATATATATATATATATATATATATATATATATATATATATATATATATATTCCCCAAGAGGATAGAGTCCAGGTAGAACTCAATGTCCAGTCTGATGAATTGGATTGTGATTACAATTCCAATATAATAAATTATAACCATGGAATTTTAGTATTTGAGCCTTTTATATATATATATATATATATATATATATATATATATATATATATATATATATATGTGTGTGTGTGTGTGCGTACACTCAACACTAATAGGTAAGTGAGTTTCGCATTTCTTAGTTGACTTTCTGTAGCTTAATGGTAAGATATTCTTAGATTAAAAGTGATTTCCTTGAGGGAAAAAGGGAATGCAGGTATGTTTTCTGTTAGGAGATACATTTTCTTCAGTTGGTCTCTAAATCACTAAGTTAAGATAAAAAAAAAACAGCTAGCTGTACACAAACACATGTACCCACTAAATATATATATATATATATATATATATATATATATATATATATATATATGGGTCATGTGTAAAAGATATTTTGTTTTATACTTACTATGAGCTTATCTAGAACAATTTTTTTTTTTTTAGTAATAAATCTGTTTTAGTTGTGGCTCCTTATTTAACCCCCATGTTTACCTTTTTCAGTATTATTGTTCCAATGACTCCTTCTGAGGAACTGTTGGATGAAAAAGGTCCCTTTAAAAGAATGTGTTCCATCATTTTTAAAGCTATATATGAATTCTGTGGTATAGAATTTTTGTTTAAATATATATATATATGTAATATAGAAGGGAGCAGTGTGGTCAAAACTGAGTGGTAACTGGCTGTTTGATGCTTGAGCACAATCTTCAAGCATGAAACAGACTGTTGCCACTCGGTGGTGACCTCAGTGTTAAATTTTATATTTATATATGATCTGTCCTTGATAGTGACCATTTTTACCTCTAAATATAGCATACTTTGAGACTATATTCTTATCCTATATATATATATATATATATATATGTGTGTGTGTGTGTGTGTGTGTGTATGTGAGTTTCAAGAATTGGCAGAGGGTGTGTATTCAAAAGCCCTATTTGGGCTCTGTTTGACTGTAAGTTCTATGTAGCCGAGCACGTATGTCAGGTCTAATGACAGTTACACATAAGTGATACAGGTTTGAATCTTACCGGAGGATGCGTATTTTTCTGACAAGACTTCTCGAATATTCAGGTTGGTTGATGTAGTTGGATAAAAAATACTGTTTAAAAAACAGAGCTTCTATTCAAACATGAGTATCCATCAAATATAATCCTTAAACAAAATAAATTTAAAATATATATATATATATATATATATATATATATATATGTATGCAGGAGGCATTGTAGAGTAATGGATAGATGCTGGGATTGAGGAATCGGAGAGCCAAGCTCGAATTCCAGTTCACTACATTACATTCACTTACATGCTAATACCCTTAGGAAAGGTGTGAATCCTCTTCTCCCTCCAGCTATGGTTAAATAGCAGGACAGACTGGGTTCTATAGCCTTGGATGGCAACTGGTCTAGGAGAAGGATAACTCTGAATTCAAAACCTGCACACGGTCGTTTGGGCACCTTGTGGCATGTAGTGCGCCAAGTCTCTGTATTCAGCCCTTGAATAAGTATGGATGGTTCTGCACAAAACCTTCACCACTATAATCAAATCTCATGTGCTGGTGTCAGGCTGTCAGTTTCCTAGGAACTGATCTGCTTGACCCTCATGTGTCGTACGCGACTGGAGAGCGATATAGTGAAGCCACTACTTCAGTTTTAGAATTTAACTACTAGACTACCCCCACATATGATTTGATTATAATTTTGAAGGCTTATGGATAATCAGTCACACTTTTTGGAAGAATTGATCAGAATTTAGGTAAGTATGGAGAGCCATGATCACCTACATTCTAAACGGATACTGTAAGAAAAAACAAACAAAAATAATCTTCTGCTGCTCATGACAGGATATATTTACAACCAAATACATTTAAAATGAGGTGTCCAGAATCAAATGCCATTGTAACTTGAAGACTGTCTGTATAGACAAAATTTTCTAGTGTCAAGAAGCCTCCAGTTGCATGTGGTTGCACAGCAAAGAGCCGAAATATTTTGCCAATATTCAACTGAATATTTAAGTACATGACAGAATCAATGTATTCTACTCAAATGTTTGTTTTCTGAATCGGCCTATAACCTATTGAAACCTGGCCCTCCAATGAGTACATATCTCCAACCCTGGGCCTATGCTGTCCATGATTCCTAGCCACCTGGTTATATACACATTCAAACAATGGCTGGTATACTGGCTGCTTGGTTTCAAAGGATCAAGAGATTTCAATTTTTAAATCACTGGACTCCTGACAAAATTGTTAAAAAATCTGAATATGTGATGTTAGTGAAATTAAATTGATATATCTCAAAAGCTGTTGAAAATCAAGTTTTACGAGTTCATTTTATATGAAAGTACAACTTCAGTGTTGTACTAGAAATCAAGTAATCTAACTTTATTAACATTCTTTAGATTTCAACTCCCGGAGTACCCTTTGGTAATTTAGTAAATCGCACTTGGCATGGAAAGGCTCTAGAGGTTTGAGCAACTTTCTGAGACATGGTGTTCTAATTAAAAAGCCCAGCCTCCTGTGCTATGTGCAGGTTAATTGTAGTAGATAGGTTCACCTATCATCTGTTCATTATTCCTTCCATGTTGATTGAACAGTAATAGAAGTTTATCCCATGTTTCTTGTTTAGGATATGGTTTACCAATTTCTTACTTCTATGACCTTAATGATTTAGTTTTTAGTGATTAACAGACCAATTGCTGTGACTTTTCATTATATGTTGTGGCATATCTATGGACGATAATGGGTACGTCTCCATTCACATAAATACAGTAGTAAATACTATATGTTGGTCTGCAGTTGGAGATTCATTGTGGAATTCACCTGACTCACTTCTAGCAGTTGACTACTACTTCTGTGCACCACTAGCAGATCTTATATGTGTTGTTCTTGGCTTAAATATTATCGTTCATTACCAACATTTGTGTGATTATTCTATTCAGTAACCTTCCCCCGGTTACAACATTATGAGGGTGGCAGTTTTCTGGTTACTGCATCCTGACAGGTAGGAAGGAGCCTAAATTCTTTTGTAGTGCTTAAAGAAGCTGCTCTAGTCAACAGTTTCATACTATGAGGGTATTTTCTGTGCCATATGAAACATCTGCTAAGTGTCTCAGCATGCACTTTTGATGATTAACACTGAGACGATATTATTTTTTTGGATCATTTCACCACAAGCAAGGCAACAAAGCCACTAAGACAGCAGTCTTCAAGCTTTTTGGTACCATGGACCAGTGCCATTCAAGATAATTTTTTCGTGGACCAGTGGTGGGATGGTGTAGGTCAAGTGCATAACAAAATGCAATAAACAAGAACACGATAGTCAATAAAATAGAAAAAAAAAAGTTTTTATTCTTTCTGTGTGGCTTGGTACCAAATGATCCACAGCCCATTTGTTGGGGACTGCTGCACTAAGATGCAAGAGATTAACAAAGATGTTATTAATGAGGGAGAACTATAAAAAAATGACAGGTGATAGCAATTAACATTGCATTTAAATTTTTTTTAATGGCTGTAGAATCACTAAGATGCAGGGGGATACTGAGTGTGAAAGAATATAAGAAAATGAAGAATTTTAAGGTGAGAGAATGGTAAAAGGGCAAAAATTAAGAAGACAGAAGAAAACAAATGACATTGCATTTAAATTTTAACTGGAAAGCAAGAAGCCAGAAGAGCGTTCCATAAGCAGGAAGTGCAATACAAGAAATTGTTATCAGAGAACTGTTATCATTGTCACCAATGTAGTACTCAGCTTAAATTCATAGAGTCTTAGTGTTAGCCATCTACTGATTTGTATCATCAATTTTGTATTAAGGAATTGCATATAAATATCTCTTTTCTTTTATCTAACTTATTTTTTTCTCTTTTATGCGATATTACTCTGACTGGACCAGATCAAGTCATCAGTTGACCATTCAGACCAAGCCAGTCTTGCTATCAATTAATCACAATGTGAGGTAAGATAAGGCTTGGGATGAAGTGATCAACTCTACGATCCTCCAAGGGGATCAAGCTTGAATACGGAATGGCCAGTGTAGACGTCATATGACGATAAACTACATCCACATCCTGGGTAAGATGATAAACTACATTTGCATCCTCAGTATGACTATAAACTACATCCAACAGCAAGACCTTTGATCAGGTGGTTTTGAGGAGCATGGAACCACCTCTTAATTGCTGGTGTTCACCAGATCCACCCTGACCAGGGTGGTGGCACCTGTCAGGGTCCCAGGTATGGGTAAATACAAGGTAACCAAAAAAGTTCTGTCCGTTTCTTGATTAGTCATTGAATGAAGTTGAAATATATACAAAATGCATGTAGTAATTGTTTTCAAATTTGGACAGCCGGAAGTAGGAACATCAGACGTTATAAAAAACACACGCACCATGCCCGGCCGTCAGTTATAAGCCGGACAGGTGTGAGAAGGATGGAAGTGTCTAGAGATCTCATTCGTAAAGCTGTTTGCTTTACGACTTCAAAGTGGGCTTATCAGCAGCTGCATCAAGTTGCCGCATATGTCAAGCATTTGGGGATAGTGCTGTAGATGAACTAACTGCAAGGCATTGGTTTCGAAAATTCAAGTCAGGAGATTTGTCTCTCCATGATGAGCCTCGCAGTGGACGACCATAGGTCTTGAATGACGGAGTCCTGAAGGCGGCCATTGAAGAGGACAGTAGTCTAATGTGTGGTGAACTTGCAAGACAGTTCAACGTTTCCGATGAAACAGTTAGACTTCACCTACACCACCTAGGTAAGACGTACAAACTTAGCAAGTGGGTTCCGCAAATGCTGTTGGGGGTCCACAAGGAACAACGAGTGGCAGCCTGCGTATCGCTGCTTTCTCGTCACTGTACTGCATCCTTATTCAATCGAGTGCTTACCAGTGATGAAAAGTGGGTTCTGTATGAAACTCCCAAGCATTCCAGACATTGGTTGTCTCCTCAGGATGCTGTCCCTCACACTGCAAGACCACCTATGCACTCATGCAAGATTATGCTTTGTGTCTGGTAGACAGGTCATCAAGTGGTTCATTATGAACTGCTACCAATGGGCCAAACGGTCACTGGAGACCTATACTTGCAGCAATTGAAATGTGTGCAACAGGCATTGTGCCAGAAGGAGCCAGCACTGGTGAATCGCAAAGGTGATCTTTTCCTCCATGACAATGCCAGGCCGCATGTCACGCGAGTGGTCAGGGATACCATACAGTTACTTGGGTGGGAAGCTTTGTGCCATCTACCTTATTCACCTGACCTTGAGCCATCCAATTACCACTTCTTCCACTCCCTGGATAATCATCTTTGTGGGAAATCCTTCACCAATGAAGCAGACTTGCGCAAAGCCCTCACAGACTTATCTGCGTCAAAACCCCCCAAGTTCTACCGCAAGGGCATTGAACAGCTGGAGACACGTTGGCAGAAGGTGCTGCATGACGATGACGATCACTTTGAAGACTAAATATCAGTTGCACATACTGTGAAGTGTTTTCTTTTTTTCCTTTAAAAACGGACAGAACTTTTTTGGTTCCAAAGCCTCTTGTAGTTTTACCCCCAGCTGAAAAATTATCCAAAGAGGTCAAAATACATTTTAAAAGTATAAAAATAGGTTTTAATACCAACCAACTCTTACTTTTTTTATATTTCTCTTTTTTTCAAAATTATTACCAGCAGTCCTTTTTGAAAAAAAGATCTTATCAACAATACATTTTTAGAAAATAGTATTACCAACAATAAAAATCTTGTTGGCATTAAAGATTGAGATGTTGATATGTCATAAACCAAACCAAACCAACTCTTGTGTTTTTTTAGTAAAAATAATCTTTAACATTATATTTCTTTTTTTTTCAAAAATTATTACCAGCAGTCCTTTTTTGAAAAAAAGATCTTATCAACAATACATTTTTAGAAAATAGTATTACCAACAATAAAAATCTTGTTGGCATTAAAGATTGAGATGTTGATATGTCATAAACCAAACCAAACCAACTCTTGTGTTTTTTAGTAAAAATAATCTTTAACATTATATTTCTCTCTTTTTTTCAAAAATTATTACCAGCAGTCCTTTTTTGAAAAAAAAGATCTTATCAACAATACATTTTTAGAAAATAGTATTACCAACAATAAAAATCTTGTTGGCATTAAAGATTGAGATGTTGATATGTCATAAACCAAACCAAACCAAACCAACTCTTGTGTTTTTTAGTAAAAATAATCTTTAACATTATATTTCTCTCTTTTTTTCAAAAATTATTACCAGCAGTCCTTTTTTGAAAAAAAAGATCTTATCAACAATACATTTTTAGAAAATAGTATTACCAACAATAAAAATCTTGTTGGCATTAAAGATTGAGATGTTGATATGTCAAAACCAAACCAAACCAACTCTTGTGTTTTTTAGTAAAAATAATCTTTAACATTATATTTCTCTCTTTTTTTCAAAAATTATTACCAGCAGTCCTTTTTTGAAAAAAAAGATCTTATCAACAATACATTTTTAGAAAATAGTATTACCAACAATAAAAATCTTGTTGGCATTAAAGATTGAGATGTTGATATGTCATAAACCAAACCAAACCAACTCTTGTGTTTTTTAGTAAAAATAATCTTTAACATTATATTTCTCTCAGATTTTTTTAATATCTGTCACTAACTTTCTATTTATATATATTGATTTCTCAGGGAATTTAAAAATTTATTTTTTCCCTCTTTAGGTTTTTTGTTGTTTTATTAGTGCACATTTTAATTATTTCTCCATTATTAGAAAAAGTCCCAATCTTACTTTTTCCAATCCATTGGTAAAGAGGCTGGAAACATGGTCAGCTCCTTATAAAACTCCAGCATGAGATCAAAAATGGAGTTTCACTGTCAATCGTCTCCTTCCAACCTTGACTGAGTTCAGATGACTTTACATGACCTTCATTAGTAATTAATTATTTCTCACCATAAAACTCTTTTTATCATAGATGCTACATTGCATGTTTATCATTAATCTATAGCTGTTGTTGTTGCAGTGGGTGAACATTTTGTATAAGCTTTAAAACCAGCAATACATTTTTGTAAAAAATTATTACCATTATTTTTGAAGAAAAAATATTACAAGCCATACATTTTTGGGAAAAAAAAATATTACCAGCAATACATTTTTGGAAAATATTACCAGCAGTACATTTTTGAAAAAGAAAAATATTATCAGAAATACATTTTTCAAAAAGAAAAATATTATCAGCAATACATTTTTGAAAAAAAAGATCTTATCAACAATACATTTTTGGAAAATAATATTACCAACAATAAAAATCTTGTTGGCATTAAATAACACATTGAGGTTGGTATACTGTAAAACAAACCAAATCAAAAAAAAAACCCAGAGACTTTGACACATTTGTGGCTTTTTCTTCAGAAATCTTGATAAACTTGTTTTTTGTTTTTTTTTGTAGATATTTGTTATTATTTATGACACAAAGAAAATCATTTTTTTTTAAATTTGTAGATTTAATCAATTATGTTATATTGATTTCTGAAAAGTAAATTATTTAAATGTGTTTTTGATGAGAAGAGTAATTTTCTATGCACAGAACCTTTCTGTATACATATATGTATACACAAAAGCTTTATGCATACACATTTGTTTATACATGAATTGGCTTTTATTTACATTATTTACATTGTTTGGATTGCTGTCCTCATCTTTATTATCATGTTCACAATGTTTCGGCAGTTGTACGCTCTGGCATTCTTCAGGTGATTGGAATTTCGAACTGAACCCTACATTGTTTTATACACACACACACACAAGTGCGCAATTAAGAGTTTTTTTTTTCTTAGGTTCATAAGCACACCACATATACAGCAGCCGGAGCAGCAGTAGTTTGTTTTAGGCAGGAGAGCCTGTAGAGTTTAATCCACTTGAGTCTAATTTTGAATTAATTTTTCTTCAAGATTAGTTGCCACCTCTAGAAGATGGCTTTTTGCCTTTCTCAAGGGCATTAGTGCAAAGGAATTGAAACAGAATTTAGTGGAAAAGAAACTTGGTATGCTGAATTTGCTTTCTGTGGTGAGAACTGTTACACAAGATATGTCTTATTTTTTTCATTTTGTAAAAGTAATCTTTATATAAAGTTGTAGCCTCTGTCTATCTGTCTGTTATTGAAGTCCTCCTAGGGATTTGGAGCTAGACCCCATAACCATATACATTCAGAAAATGCATTACCCAGGGTACTTGGATAAGTATATTCCCTTTTGATCAAAAGGGGTGCCCTGTCCCTACCTTCACTAAAAATTTTTTTTCCCTTCGACAAAAATTAAATTTAAATTTGAACAAGGGAATGACTCCTATCCAAAATATAGAAGGAGAAAGCCAGAAGATGGAGGTCACATTGGCAAGATCATTGAGTAATACTGAATTGCATCATTTTTCTTCACAAATTATAACAATGATTTAAAATCAGTCATCATTTTCTTAGGAAAAACATGTGTGACATGCAGCAAGGTACTGGCAATTCAGCTATTATATATATATATATATATATATATATGACTTGGCTAGTTGCCTATATAAGTCTGTACATCATGGGATGACTTTTTCTTCGATGCATTTCTGTAAAAAATTGTTTCGGTTTCTAAATTAATTGGCTGAGTTTTTTTATATTATTTTATAGTCTGGTATTTTTTTATATCAACAGTATGAGATAATGATATATAAATTTTTATATATCAAGAACAATATTGTAGAAAAATGGATGGCCAAATGGAAAAAGTTTTCATGTGATATGTTTTGTCCCTTAGGACTTAACTGAACTAAATTAGTTATGTTGGTTTGACTACACATGTGCACAAACAAGCAATATATATGTCTTCAAATGAAACATTTCATTTTAAAAAATCCTTATGATTAATACTGCTAATTTTATTTTTAGACTTTTATGATTTTGAAGTTACTATAAACAAAAATTCTTAAATTATTAGCAAAATTAATCATGCTCTTTATTGGTCAGTGAAATGTTGATAGACAACAAGGATATTTTTCTGAATCACTTTGAAGACTGTTATTTACAATGTCTCAATAATAATGCTTGTACTGAAAGTAGATTTTTCTATTCAGTTAATTTGGGAAAGGTTCCTGGTACTTCTGTATTCATTTAGAGAGAAGTAAAGTGCATTTGAAAAGCAGCAGAGAGAGCACTGCGAGTATAAGAATTCTACTTTATTTTTACGCCTTTTTTGTTGTTTTTTTTTTTAATATTGGTCAGTTATTTTGAAACTTTGTTTCTGAATAAAATGTAAAAGTATAAATGAAAATAAATCTGAAGATCTTTTATGAGTTAAAAACAAAAAAAAAAGAAAAATCCTGGATAAAAAGAAACCTTGGGAAAACAATAACCTGTGACTGACAACTGTGGCCTGTATCCTTGCAAGATGAGACAATTGAACAGGTTTGTAAAAAAACAATAAATGTCAAAAGGACATTCCCAAAAGACTAATTCTTTCAAAAATGGCCCTCTTCTTTTTTTTTTTTTTTTAAATAGTGTCTGAAAAATAAAACTAATGCATGCACTCACAAAAATATAAAGAACACAATGACGAGTGGTTGATACTGTGGCAGGCTTTGTGTAATTGCAGTCTAGGGAAATGGAAAATAAATGGGATTTCCAGTGACTAAATTCATGCAAGACAGTTTGGAATGATGCTTGTTTTAATTTCTTGAACAAAATCATTGCCACTTCTCTCAAGTCATAAACACAGCCAAAGAAGTATTGATTTGAAAGGTTCAAATATCAATCAGTCTGTGTTTATGTGAGCATATACGTATAAACACTTAAAATTTTGACAAGTGCAAGTTTTTGTTAATTCTGAACATGGCAAATTCAACATTTGGGAGATAGCTTCAGATTAGTTATTTGTTATAAGTAAATCACCAACAATCTGCCTGATATGTGCAAACTTATTTTATAGATCTTTCTAATCTGAGGCTTATACATTGATATGCAAAGAGGAGAATACTTAATTTATTCATTGAATTCTCTGTTTCTGTCTATCTTATATTTTAAGAAATTATATATATCATTTGAGAACTAGCAGTCCTACCAGGATTTATTATTGACGGACAAAATCTGAACAACAGAAGATACACAGATGACACTATGTTGATAGCAGGAAATTGCAGGAACATTTATACAAGATAGTAAAGGAAAGAGAGAAGAAAGGACTAGCTATCAGTTGTATAAAGATAGAATCTATGGTCATCAGAGAGGTGGACACCTCAAAATGTAAATTATAAATTCGAGATGTCACAATCACAGTACAAAAAACTGGGAAGTGTTATAACAGATGACAGAAAATGTGACAAAAGTCTGAATAATAAAAGATGCCTTAGAAAAGCTAAGAAATGTATTAAGAAACTGCAAAATTTTGTTAGAACTACTTTATAATATCAATCATTCTGGATGGCAAGCATCCTGGGTAAGATGACAAACTTTGTCCAACAGCAAGGCCTCTGATGAGGAGGTTTTGAGGAGTGTGGAACCACCTCTTAATTGCTAGTGTTCCCAATTTCACTCTGACCTGGGGTGGTAGCACCTGTTAGGGTCCCAGCTATGGGCAAATAGTTAACCCCCCCCAAACTAGGCTTAAAACATTATGCAAGTGTAAAAATATGTTTTAATACCAGAAATAATTTTTTTTAAAATTATTACAAGCAATAAATTTTTGGAGAAAAAATTATTACCAGCAATACATTTTTGAAAAAAAAATATTACCAGCTATACATTTTTGGAAAAAATATTACCAGAACTAGATTTTTGAAGAAAAACTATTACCAGAAATAGATTTTTGAAGAAAAAATGTTACCAGCAATACATTTTTGAAAAAAAAAAAAATTACCATCAATAAAAATTTTGTCAGCATTAAATAATCCATTGAGGTTGATATGCCGTAAAATAAACCAAACCGACCTAGATGGCAGTGAATGTTGGGCAATTTTTTCACTGATAAAAAAAGGTGACTTGAAGTTAGGGAAATGCAGTTCTAGAGAAAGATGCAGAGAACAATGTGGATGGCACATGTAAGAATCAAGGAAGTTTTAAGGAAAATGGAGACAAAAAGGGAATAGGATCAATGAAATAGTTGAAACTTCTGGGAAACAATGAGGAAAGAAAGCTTGGAGAACTTGATACACACACAACAAGAAGAGCAGAGAGAAACATTGATTAACCTACCTGTAATATAGCAACAACTGTAAGTAGAAGCTTATAAAGCTTTATTCAACTAATTCAGCTTTAGTGCTGAAAAGGTATTATAGTTACAAACGAGAAATGAGATGGGATTCGCTTATTTTATTACCATATTACCTAAGGTGATTATGTAAATTGATAGCAGAACAGGAATGGTGATAGATATTTTAGAGGTGTATAATAGTTCATGGCCTGAAGGGAGACAGTACATAAAAATATGTTAACAAATTGGCATCTTTTCCAGCTAAGCTTATTCTAGAGTAACACTTTATTTAATTTCTGACCACTGACAATCCCTTTATTCTTGGTTTTGCACCAAAACTTTAGTATTTTTATTTTCTCCATGACAAAATGTATGCATTCTTCTTCTCCTAAGTGAGTTACTTGTATCCAAAGAAACAGTATGTTAATTCATTTATGACGTGACTTTCCTAATTGCAGAAACAAGATGATGCTTCATAATTTCTATAATCTTAACCTATTCAAGATGAGGTTTAGCTGTTACCCCCCCCTTACATATCCCTATAAACTCTGCCTCTTACTCTGTAACACTCTACCTTGAGTGGCTCATGAGCCTTGTACAGGGTGAACATTATTATAAAAAAGTGTTGCCCTTGTGAGCTAACTGTTGGTTCACATCTAACCCCAAATGAAATTGTGTTTAACATTTGCCATATTCAAGGATAACTGAATTTATAAAAATTACTTTAATGGTTTAGGTTA